>JAHWFP010018357.1:4145-66256 GCA_023313725.1 Lithobius niger
GGATTTGGACCCGTTAACCCATTAGACTTGGGGAGCATTAGCTTGAGAATAAAATCATAAGTTGCTGACTGCAATCGAAAAATTTCAAAAAATGAATTTTTTTAAGTTTTAAAGGACCTATGGAAGCATAATGGAATTCTTAAGGTGAGAAAGATACTTCAAGTAATGAGAGTGGGAGACATCCAGTTAGATTTGACACCCTTTAGAACATTGAGGAGCTGTAATGTTTGGTGGATGAGTAGATGATTTCCTCTTAGTGGAGTTGTCATTTCTTAAGTGATCATGCAAACGAAAAAAGTTATCATTTGTATAGCTATGGGTAGTTTGAATGGCTTTTAATGGGCTATTGAGACAATGTGGTACCATATCTTTTGATATTCTAATCAAAATCATATCTAATCATTTTTCAGAGAAAATCTTGGCCAAAAGTCTTGCTTTTAAAAGGTAATTATTCATTTACGATTACGCCACAAATTACTTGCTTTGCGAGTTTGTTATGTTTACTGACCACCGTTCTCTGAAGGGCATAATAACATGAGGCAATTGCTTTTTGGATCAATAACTCAAACAATTAACGATGATGGGCTAGTTAATCGATAGTGCTGAACTGCTGAAGCTTGATTAGTTTACATTCAAAACATTCTCGAGTCACAGAGCAGGTTAATTGGTAAAACAGCGCAGTAAAGAACTGTCTTTGTGGCAAACACTTATCAGAACTCCTTTGTGTGACATATTTTTCAAAATTTGCATGATGCATTCAAATATTTTCAGAAAAGTGAGCAACACTTCGGCATCGCTGGTTTTGAACAAAGTCTCGCACTCCCTAAGACCATTGCTGTTATTTGGACAATTCCTTGGCCTTTTACCTTTGTTCGTTACCAATTCTCAATCTAATCGACTGCTTGCAAAAATTATTTATCGGTTATTGTTCTTCATGTGTCGTATATTCATCTACGGGATTTTTTGCTTTTCAGTGGTCTTCACTTTCAGTGACGGTTTTAAAATGGCTAATAAAAATGAAGTTAACAACTGGTTAATCAAAGTCCATTATGTCTTGTCGATCATATGTTGCTCGGCTGTTTGGTTGTTCTGTTTGATCAAAGGCAGCAAAATAGTTGCAGTCATGTCCAACATGGCAGTCACCCTCCATCCTCTCTTTGCAAAGAGATTTTCTTACCAAAATCTGTACTTGTCCTACTGCTTGTACGTCATTCCTGTGCTAGTCACTATTGTATTGGAAATTACGCTCTGTGCATCTATTCGAAATGAAAGTTTGCCATCAAAATTAGGGTACCTCTATGTGGTACGCATATGTTTACCACACTTTATCGAATTCTACATTGGCGCTTTGTTTGCTGCAGTGTGCATGATCTGCACCCAGGCCTTAAATACTATTACAAAAGACATCCATGAAGCTTTTATCCCTACACAAGAAACGGCAAAGATATCTGTTTCCATAGATACCATTAAGCATCTTATGAAAACTATTTACGAAGTAGTTTCAGATGTGGAGAAGACTTTTAGCACACCCATCATTGCTGTCATTGTCAATCAGACACTCCGCATTTCCATTTACGTTTATTTCCTCCTATTTGGGGAAGTGGATGCGTTGCGTTCTCAAATAAAAATTCTTGTTTACGCATTGGTCATACTGTACATAATTATCTCCGTAACTCGATTGATGATGATCACGTCTTCATCGGATCAACTGTCTCAGCAAGTAAGTTATTGTACATACACTGTTGTTGGTCTGTGGATTTATTGTTATGCTGAAACATGTATTAGGCACAGGTTTCAGTACGAGTTAGGCGTCATTGGAAATAGTCACTCTATAATAAATTTGGTTGTTTTAATATGTCAAAACACTAAATGGTAAAAATCCATACCCAAGGCTGTAAAACTGATTTCATAAGTCGTATAATAACAATAATGAAAGTTAGATGCAGGATCACACATGTCTGAATAGAATCAGAAGAGTCACTAAAATTCAGCTTAAAAAAGAGGGAATAGCAGCATTTAGGATGCACAAATGAAGGATGGCACAAGATGGGGGGGGGGGGGGCAGCAGGCATGCACAGAGGCCCCATGTCAATTAACATAAGTATAATAACGCAGATGGTCACAATGTGAAATAAAAGTTATGTATGCCTGAGGCACTTTGTCAAGTTAAAAAAAAACAATTAAAAATAAAATTAACCAATGGACATGAATTTCAAAACAAGACGTGACAGTTCATGGTAATCAGTACCGTGTTGTGCACGAGAGTACGGTGCCAATTAAAGAAGTTAGTTAACTAGGTGGACAGTTACAGTTGAAAGAAACAAAAAAAAACATTCAAATTCGAAAGTAGGGTGCCAAATCGCAATTCTTCAGTCGTCTTAAAAAATGGGTAAAACTTCCTCGCTAGGTAAAGAGTTCCATATAGGAACAATGCGAACTGCAAAAAAAGACCAACGACACTTTAGCTGTGATCTGGGGAGAATAAGTTTAAGATCATGACCTCAAATCCTACTATCAAGTTGAAGATTGAAAAAGGAAAAGTTTTAATGATGACAACTATGAAGGATCATAAAAGTTAAGGCAAATTAAGGCTTTCAGCAAACTGAGCTCAAGTGGCTCCAATCCCGTAGCTTCGAGACGTTTGCAGTATGACAATTTGCACAACCCTTTAAGGATTTCGTGTAGCATAGTTGAACCGATTCAGTATGTTCGATATCTTTCAAAAGTTGGCGTATTTAAAAATGGGTGTAATTTAAATCTTGAAGACCAACATAAATGGTCGAACATCCCCCGACACAAAATAACTCCTATTCATGGCAAGATGCTGATTTGCTGATTTGCTCATCGAAGCAACAGTGAGCCGCGAATTTTAAATTGGTAGAGAACCAAAATCCCCCAAGGTTCTTAAATTCGTCAACAACACGGAGAGGTTGCCCAGAAGGACTGTAATGTAAAGCCTTATTTTTTTTAACCAATATGGAAGACACTGCATTTTCCAGTTGAAAGTAGTGGTTTCCATGTACCAGCCCAATCAGATATACCAGTAGTAGCAGTTTGTAGATCCAGATGATTATCATTACTAATCATGGGTTCAGATTAGATATGATACTAAATTCCTGTCGTAAAACCATCTGTACATACATAAAATCTTACTTCTCTTCTCGTAAGTTAAGAAATCCTTATTTCCACATTTTAAATTTTATAAGAAATAATCAATCTTTTACCAGAAGATAAATGGAATTTCAATCCATCTGTCTGTCGGTTCTGTACTGGCACCGGCAAACCGAACAACATCTATGCCTAATCCGTCTAATGCCATACGACAACAATCCGTACGAGCGACTGCCTTATTTCGCACAAACAGAGAATCTCGTGCAAACCTAATGATCCATTGTAGTAAATTCAAACAAAAACAACCACCAACACAACATTAAATTGCTTTCACCACTAAAAAAGTATAGTAATAAAACAGTTATAGCATTGATTTTGCAAGAATGAGTCGGTATAAGTGATTTAATGCATACTTTTGGTGAAGTGACGCTCTCGGTGCTTGAAAAATGGCAAAAGAGCGATGCAAGAATTGAATACCAGAGGCAGAACCAGAATATATGACGAAACAGGGCAAGCTGCTCAGGTACAGAGCTACACCCAGTGCAATCGCAATGGCCACTAAAATTCAACAAATATTGCTGGTAGGCTAAAAAAAAGTTCATCCGCAGCTTCAGCCCAGGAATGCTCTAAGAAATCACGATGGAAGGAGGCTTCACAGAAAATCTCAACGGCAGCTTGGTTGCAGGACCCAAAGACAGAATCAAGATCTCCACACCACGCCAACGGACAAGGCAGATCAACGAAAAGTGGATCACAAAAATGGCTCAGGCACTGATCCAGAAGCAGAGTCGCACCCAGACAGGCAGACCCTTAGCTCCCACCAGACCAAGAGTTCTGTAGTCAAGAAACTGCAGCCCAGAGGGTCATTCCTACCACTACTCAAGGAGCGCTAGCAGAGCCGTATAAGGAGCTCAGCAGCACTCAAACGCCGACCGTATTAATACTAGAAGAGTTATTGCTGGTTAGGGATTAGCTCCCAAAGTGAAGCCTACAGGGCCTACAGGGTTATTTTATAGCCAGTGCATCTTCCAGTTATCACCACTGGCGGAGTATGGTGTTTCCCATGAGCCTCTACTGCCATCAGCTACCCCTATAAAACAGCATACGTGCTAAACCTCCTTGACCACTGTGCAATAGTGTGCATTCACACTTTCACATTCTAGGAAGGCTTTATTTCCCCTTAGTGGGAAGGCCTATATGTGTGTGCATGTGTTAAGTCCCATCGAGAAATAAAAATAACTAGTATGGATTTTTTTTTTAGATCTGACTGTAGCCATCAGCGTGTTACTTTAAAGCACAACTTGAATAACGTCACCAACGACTTAGCTGTCAGTTAATATTCAAAATGAGCTTCTTAACATTTCACGCAGGACGACATTATTATTTAAGCAGTAAAATAAAACATATAGTTAATTTATTCTAATACAGTGAATAAAAAAATTGATGTATACGTATGAATGAGTAATTAAAATCTTCAAATTCATGTTGGAAGCTGGTGAACATACGTCTAACTTAATATCAACTTTATTTATTTTAGGCTCGTATGTGTTTAAAAGAACTCTATGACATTCCTCAAGAGTCAATGACAACTCACGATCAGCTACAGGTTGGCTTGCTTTGAGTATTTTGGAAAATTCTTTTCTTGAATGGTTCTCCTTGAAGTAATGCAGTCTCTTTCTATTTATTTAAGGTTCTTCAATTGACGGATAAATTATCGAATACTCCTTTGGAAATATCGGCCTGTGGATTTTTCATTGTCAACAATTCGGTCTTCACTACGGTAGGGAAAGAAAACTTAGAAAATTCGGTTGTCTTACACGTATTTTCTAAATGAATGTCCTTGTATGCACCTATCTGCTGCTTAAACAATAAACAGCGTGTTCAAAACATTTAAATTTAGTCCGGTGTTACCTTGATATGCCAGTAGCAAGGAGCCATGCAAAGCAAGGCGGATTTTTTTTATAAGGAACCAGGGACAATTTTTGAATTATACAAGAACGAATGAATAAAAGTAAACTTAGGTTGTATTAGGTACAATACTCAGAACCCTTCTGTGCTTCTAAATTTTGACACATTACCATCAGTAACTTTCGTGAATGAAATTGTTTGAATGGAAAGATGGGGAAGAAGGAGGAGGGAGGAGTGAGAAGAGACTTTGAACTTTAAAGTTGGAAAGATACCCCAGTTAAAAACCACAAACATTACCGAGGGTACATGAGTTCATTATGTTACTTTACCTTAAGACGCCTTAAACTCGCGTCTCTTTAGGAGACAAATGGATACATGGACATTCAAGTTTGAGTGAGGTACAACGGACAATAGGTGCATGTTAGTTCCCGCTAAGTCGATAGCATCGCGTTTATCTAATCCCACATCAAAACCAAGTTCCCCCTCTATTCCGATGTTCAACAAGTTGGACTTCTGACTTCGTTTTAAGGATGTGACATGTTGCTTAAAACGAAGTAGAAATTCCAACTAGTTGAGAGGTTGCCACCCTAGCTTTGCGACGTTTACACGCGCTCTCTTCAACCAACTACAGTGTATCATTCCTTACAGCGATGCAGAAATACGGTGTTAGGTGGATACAGGTGGCTAAAGAGCTTCAACTCCTTTTGTCAACGTAACAAGGTGATACATGATAAAGTGTCTAAAAGTGGTTTTAGGTATTTACATGGATGTTCATAAAGCGCTACAATTGCTAAATTAACGTAAGCAGACTTGAGATAAAGCAACGTAACGAACATCTATGTACCCGCGGTATATGTGGGTGCCCCATACATTACCCCAACGGGGGGGGGGGGGGTAAGAGCTACAAGTAAAAAGGTGAAACGCTAGAGCCAAAACTACAGTAGGTAAAAAAGTAAAAAGAATATTAGTTACATATAGTGATACGAAATAATTAGTTCGGATGCTCGACTCCCGTACATATGTATTGGACTGGCAACCTTACAACTTGTTAGTCGATAGGATTAACAAAATTGTTTCTCTCCGTCCCGAGATAACCTTAGCAGTTAAAAATGACATTAATTCTACCACCATTTTCCTTTCTTTTTTACATGGTGAGTGTTTGGTGTTGATTTCACTCTTTTGCAGGACTTTAACCATTCTCATTTTAGCGCCATCTTTTACACTTTGGCTTTTGATATGATTATTATTTATTATTGAAAAAAAGAGTTCATTATATAAAGATTATTAAATATTATGAAGTAGATATCTTCTTCTCGTATTTCTTGTCTTTTAAACTGCCTTTTTTCTCTCTCTCTCTCTCTCCAGGTTGTTGGCTTAATTACAACATATACGGTTGTTCTGACTCAATTTCGTGCGAGCGAAGGGGATCAAGCCAGTTGTAATGCAACAACGCCAAAAAGCACTTAACATTTGAAAGCATGTACCGTTTTCGATAATCCATATCAACCATAGAACAGAACCAAGAATAAGAAGATACTTGACCCAAGAAAAGAATTCCTTGAAAATTATCAACTAAAGTAGGATCATAATAGTGAAAACAGTGATGGCAACAAATAAGAAAGTAGTTTAATGGCTCCAAACACAAAGGCACAAAAATAATTTTATCGTTTTGGAATTTCAAATTAGAAGAATTTTTCATAACGCATAAAGTTATGTTAAAGTTGTATTATATAACTTTCCGAATACGTGATTAAATGTTCTCAATAGCTCCTTGTTTCAAATAAAATGCTGGTAAACTTACACGAAAATCGAAATGATAGTAAGTTCAAGCTTCTGCCAGGCAACATCATCAACATCGAGTAGAAGATAGTATTTATACAATTTACAAAAATTTCCTTATAGGTTCATAAAGGGTTCACTTGGCAAGAGAAAAAAAAAGAAAAGTGCGTGTTCCTTCTTATTATTTCAGGATATTAAATGTGGATCAATAAAATTATGTCAGGTCATAACTCATTTTTTTTGTCAGACACTCTTTTGGTTAGCTCTTAGAAATGCAAACAAATTTTCTGGTGAAAAAAACACTAACTGAGCGTTTGCAATGACACACATGATAGCAATCTTCGTGTGGAATGAAACCCTCCCATAATGACATTACAAAGACTACTTCCTCTTTTCAAATGATCAGTTACACCAAGTGGTCTAATGGCTTTGCCTTTACATAAATTAAACTAATATACACAAGGTGATGTAAATTTATGTAAGTTTACCAAACAGTCGCCTGACAGTAGCTGGTGATTCAGAGTGGCCTCTTTGCACAGAATGCGGACTGCCCAGACCATCATCAAGCCTTCCTAGTGATTCACAGAGGCCACAAGGATTGCACAGACCACCATTCAACTTTTCTGGTGGTTCACAGAGGTCGCCGCAGGTGGTTTCAAAAGATTTAGGACTGAACGTACCGTCAAGCCGTGCAGGTCATTCAGAGGTCTCTACATACAGAATGGGAACTACACAGACTACTGTTAGTCCTCTCAGTGGACAAATTCCCGCAAAATTGCAATCTTCCCCTACAGTTCAAACTCGAAATTTAAATGCCCTTCGTCCATTGGTGTTTGTGGGTCAGTTTGTTCGCATGTTGCCTTGGGATCTTCACCGACATTTGGGACCATCAAAGCCTCGTTGTTTTTGCTTTCGACGGTTGGTCGCCATTACATACATAATATGTTGGATAGTTCTGATCAAAATGTTTAGTGTTAATGGTAAAACATCGACCTCCAAACGATTTACCGAAACCTACAATCCAAGACACACCAACAAAATACACAACATCGTCCACGTCATGAATTCCTTCAATACCAGTATTTGCATGGGCATATTAAGCACCATATTCATTTGCAGTAACAGAAAAATATTGAATTTCATATCAAAGATGACAGACATTGACCGTATACTTCCTGAAATGATTATACCAGCTTGGCGTTTTTATCTTTTAACGATTTTGTTTGTTGGAATTTGTTCGATCAAAGGATTATTAGGATTTGCTGCTACTCTTTATGGCATACCACCTGAAGTCCAGGCATTTAACATGAGTCAGATTGATGACAATGAAATCCATGTGGGCATCGTCGAGTTCACCGCGACGATAAACCCTTCCTTCTCTGATCTCAACAACTCTCAGTTAAACGATACTTACAACCATTTTTCTCAGCCCATCCTCAAACAAGCAATTTATGCTGGAGTAGCTGATATCATGTTTGTACTGCAAGAATCGTATCCAGGAATCTTCTTTGTCGGGTTTTGCCATATTTTGTCATATTGTTTTATTTCACTTTCTCAACAAATTGAGACAGCCAGCAGGAGTAATGGACTTGCATTCCGGCTCTACACAATTCGGCAATGTTACGCTCAAGTTTACAAGATTACCTCGGACTTTATAAGTGCTGTTCAACTTATGGTGACCGTTACCATCTTTGAAAATACGGCTTATGTATTATTCATTAATTATTTCATCATTGTTAAGTCCAAACCTTGGTCTTTCTTCGAAATCATCGATGTTTACTGGCTTCTAAGTATTGCTGCATTGAGGATCTGGGCTGTAACTTCTGCGGCTGATGCTGTGACTTCTAACGTAAGTTTATAACTGACTGTCACAAGTCGGATTCAACATCTACTTAAAATTAAACGTGTAATAAGTGTATAGTCTGTTTCATGACATGTTCCTTTCTTGATATCCAAAACAAGTATCGTAATTCTCTTTTCTACACAGAAATAACAGAAATTGTAGTAATATCCATTATTTATGCATACATATGAATATATTTATTATACATATAGATGAAAAATGTATTAAATAATAAATAATGTAGCAAATATGAACTAAAAAATAATTAAACAATAAACCAAAAATATGTATAATACTGGAGTTCACTACAACTAAATGTGTTCCATTCTCGTGAAAAAAGGTCGAGTCTTGTTTTGGAATAGTCAAGAAACAGACAAGTCAAGACAGAAACAATAATATCCCACTACGGCATCTTAACTGGAAGTTAGTACCAACCCCCCCCCCCCCAAAAAAAAAAAAAACACGGGTCATAATTCAGGAAAACGCAGTTGCAATAACCATGTGGCATAAACAGGCCTATTATAACTATTTTCCCAGTTGAGTAGCTCCACTTTATCTCTTTTTTTTCAGTTTGACGTCTCTTTTGCACAAAACAATTGATCGACTTTCTATTTTCTATAATTATCGCCATTCGCTTGTTTGCTACTTTGATGTTGCCACACGAACCGAGGGTGGAGAAAGCGTTCGGATGGGTTGTCTGCGGCTCTGACATCAGCAATAATATATGACTACAGTATCGGCTTTGCTGTGACTCTATTTATTAGCGAGTAAAAATAAATGCCCCCAGAAAAAAACAAAAAAATGTGTTGTTAACTTCCAGTTCACAAAACCTACAGAAATTGCACAATATTTTTAATAAAAAAAAGTAATGGAGAAGTAAAAAACAGAAAAAAGTAATATCGCACTCCAACACCTTAATTGGCAAAAGGACCACCGAGTTGAGAATGGTTTGGCCTTTCAAAGGAGCGATATAAACAGATCAAACCATCTTTAAGTTAACCTCACCGAATAATGCTTTCGACATTACATGAAAAATTAAAACATTGCTACTGAAAGTTGCGTTGGTCAAGATTTTCATTTCACATTCGAACTAATACTCGTGGGATCATTTGATCTGTTGATATCACTCATTTGAAAGTCCAAACTATTCTAAACTTGGCAACCCTTTCATTAATATTGGTCTATTGATATGCTATCATTTACAGCAAACCCCTTTAGAGCTGTTAAATATTGCCTAGTTTAGAGCTCTTTGTAATTGGGTGGTGACGACCTCTCTGTGTATTCATTCAACATAAAATTTTCTCGTTGCATCTCTTCAGCGTCATCTTTCAAATATTCAGGCACTGGTTGACTTCACTCCCCTCATCATAATCCCATATTAAAACCCTCCTGTAGTGCCGTCAAGCTATGCATTATATAGTCATTATTGTATTTCGTTATAGGCAAAGAAACCTCTGAATGTGCTTTGCGATTTAAAAAAAACTTCGTTACAATGTAAAGTTGCCATCTCTTGCTTGCTGACTTGACCGTAAATACCTAATGACTATAATTAGAGCTAATTATGGTGTTCGACTCAACGATGAAAAGAAACATTGGCCAACTTTCGAATGCCGGGTTTTTGGTTATTGTTCCACGTGAGAGACACGTCCGTTCCTTTTACGGAAAGTGTTTCCATATTTTGTAGCGAGAACTAGCCCTTATATTGAAGATGGTTTGGCGCGAAGGGAGGTCTTTCCCAACAAGAACGCAACAAGGACAGAACTCTATGCACGAACTGTCTTGTTGGACAATTTCTCGAGTCATGTGCGGATTGTTAAATGTTTATTATTTGTAAATTGCGTTATGTCTAAGGAGGAAGTAAAGAAGTTTGAATTTAACAAGTCTGCAGTGAACCCTTGAAATTACAACAACCTGACGAGGCATTACAAGTAAGTCATTTGCTGCCATGGAAAGAAATTTTGAAAACTAGATTTTATTTGCTAGAAACAGGCTTTGAGTCACCTAAAATAATAAAATGGTTATGCAGGTGAAATAAAAGTATAGATTTTAAAAACCAAAATCAAGTGCAGTATGGACAAACGAGTGATATCAGGGTTCAAACTTGTCAACCTTAACTGACCGAGGAAGGGAAACGAGTAGAATTCTCGTTTCAACTCGACGATTTGACATTTTGCTTTATTTGTGTGTCAGGGTGTCTGTCCGTTTCTTGCCGCAGTTAAGATAAAATGCATGGAGCTTTTCGAAGGAAATGTGTACCACGGTGCAATACAATTCATTTGTTATCGTGGCATAAATCATCCAGTCAGAATTGCAGAACTTCCTTCTTGGCGATTCCCGAGTCTTACGCTACTATAACGGTAGATAAAGGTAATCAGCACACACAAATGTTCTTCATAAAACAAATTTGGCGCACTTTTTATGAATACTTTTATGAAGTGATTGTTGACATAACTGTTGTGCCAGGGTGTCCACGTGTGATTGATTACTTTATGTTAACCTTCATTACAAGAAGGTTCTCTGATAATGTTACTAGTAACTCCAGTGGTGTAAATAACAGGGAAGGGCCACCTCCCCCCCCCCCCTCGGTCCAAGAAAAAAATTCCAAAAAACTTCTATAGAGGCCATACAGAATTCTGTAAAGCTCTACAGAATTCTATAGAATATTCGCTCTATGGATATTCTCCATAAATAATTCTATAGAGTAGCTGAAGAAGTTCTATGAAGTTTCTAAAGAGATTCACTACTTTATAGAAATAAAACTTTCCTGTACAGATTGAAATGAAATTCTGTCGAGATGTTGAAATGTGGTGGTTGACAGAGCAATGCCCCGTTTTAACTTGTCTGTCCATTTTTTTTATGGCTAAACACACACACCCGAACTAATTATGAAACTAGTGTAGAAATTTGTCATCATTAAAAATTCATCTTTTTAGAAATAAAAACAAAAATTAGAACCTGTCACTTCTGTATAATCACACGGGTTTTATATACTTAGCAGTTTCTTTGGTAGTGTGACACACTGTAGAAATTGTGTTGAATCTCTTTACAAACTCTTTAGAAACTCGGTAAAGCAATTCTATAACAATTAGGTTTTATACTGAATTGCAGCACAATTAATTAAATTTAGAAAACTTATTTAAACAGTCAATTGGCATGAATTACATTAAATACGGTAGACCATTATTTAGAATCCTATGGCTTATTCCAATTTCAAAAAGTAACACAACACGATCATAGATCCATAATAAAAATGATGGCGGATTATCTTGGCGTATAGGCTGATGGGAACCTGTTGCTATCCTTAAATACAGAGGCATAGCATTAGTGTAAGTAGTATTCTCAGAGTATCCTTATAGTGTATATCTGTTGTAAGTTCCAGGGCACTGAATGAGTGAAAAATAAACGTTCCACAAACCACAAACGTTGGGGAACAAATGATTGAATAACGAGAAAGTAAACATTCCAATTAATTCTCGTTTCAATTAATTCTTTGTATCGATCTTAGTCATTTTTTTGTTATTACAGCTGACTTTGCTGATTCACAAACTGAGCCAATGTCCGATAGAAATTACTGCATCAGGATTCTTTACTGTAAACAAGACGCTCTTTACTACGGTAAGATGTAAATATTTAAAAGCTAGCAACGAGAAATCAACAACAACAAAATGAGTAATAGTCTAAAACCAATACTTGCATTGGCCAGTCATAGATATACTGACACTAAATCTGTGATTGGCCAATACAAGCATTGGTTCGTGACTATTTCTCTTTTTTTTCATACTGGTGTCAAACCGAAAAATAAATCTAATTATGCGACTTTGATTTTGTTTAACTACCGCAACACCGCCAAACCATCCCTGAATTATCCAAACAGTCGGGCATTCTTTTGAGGAAGATTTTGATCATCTTATTATACATATTTCAAATCACTTTGGTGCAAAGTTTTGAAGTTATTTGTTAGTAAATTATGAAGTTAATATTTTCGTACAGTTGCTGTATATGTGACTGCTCATGAACCATAAATGGAAGATGTTATCATCTAGGTATAAAGCACGTTATGGTACATTATCATAAATATACCATACAAACCGCATTATGCACATGCACATTGTTGTCTTGCTAAATTCTTCCTAAATTACAAAATATCTATAAGAAATAAATGACAAAAATATTCATATTTTGCAGATTTAATATGTTGGGTCAGTTCTGCCCAAAAAAATTAAAGTTTCTTGAAAGAACGAGACCCGTGAAGCCGGACTTTGCACCTACTGTATGAAAGCTACTATCCACTTTTCGTAGAATTAATCATAGTCTGAACTGAAATTCGCATCCCCTACAACTTGAAGGAAAGGGTTGTAGTACATCTGGGACGAATTTGGTTCATAAAGTTACATCTACAGATACTTTTAAATTTAATGCTGTAATTGGTAACTTAGTGGCGAACACATAATACCAGAAGTAAACATCCTTTCATGTTACAATTTTTCTCTAGTAGGAGGGCTTAATAATTTTGGGTGCAATTCCTTACAGACTTGCTTCTGATCACCCTTTAGACGAAATTCTGTTTAGTCTGACTTTAGTCCACACCTTAGTGTGTTTAGTGTACACGCTATTTACTTAGACATACATATTTAGACGCATTTCAGATCACTTCAGTGTCTCCATACTAGAAAATTCTGCAATGTACAGCGTAATTCTTTGTATAAAACCATTTCTTTTTTTCTCATTTAGATCATTGGCTTGATTACGACTTACCTGATAGTACTGGCTCAATTTCATCGAGATTACGACAAACAGAAGTAGTATAATTAAGGAAACCATTAAACCATAATTAAATTATGCAGTGAGCAAATATGTCAACTTGTCAAGTTACTAAGCTGTCTTATTGTGAAGACGAATATAAATAATTGCACTAGTTCTTTAGTGAAGTCACCGTAATGTCGTCATTGCCATGTTTGTACTAGCTTTGTTAGTAGGGGCAGCAGTGGCCATGTAGACAGAAGACAGTAAGGTAAAATAATAGTGGTTCCACCTATCGGCCATTAAGCTAAGGAGGCTACAAGGCTTTTCTGATCGGCTCGATCTAGCACTACCGTATTTCACCTGTTTATGACCACCTGTCAACCTAAACCCACTCAAGAGCTACTCTGTAATCACCATCATTGTATCTGTCGGTAAAGACCTTCAAATAAACTCGTTTACCACTAAAGGGAATTATTTCTTCTACTCGTCATGGCAGCCAAAGATACGACAACCCATGGTTTGTTATAGATACGTCCAAATGTAAATGGGGTTTAAGTGACAAAAGGGTGTGTGTGTTGGTTTTCTGTTGTTTGGTTAGTATTTTTTATCAACATCATTAGACAGCTTAAACAAATGCATGACCATTTCATGATCCTTTGAGAAAGCTCGAAAATCCACGTCCCCTCACCCCCCCCCCCCCCCACCCCCATTTCCCCCGTTTACTCTAGAGTTGTAGTATTACCAGTCCCTTAAGGCTGCCAAAACACAATGAAATACTTGCAGACTGTTTTAGATTTTATGGAAGTGTAGAAATTCAACATTTAAAAGACGCTTCTCTACTTAAATAATTGCCGTTTATGTGAACCCAGGTACTGGTAGGTCTATTTCATTTCTTGCAGATTATGTAAATATTTTGTCTTTAAATCGATAACCCCGAACAAATGCTGACAGCTAGCTGAGTGATTAAAATCTCCAAAGCATTAATTTGGAAAATGCCAGTTTATGATAAAGCAATAGTCGTTAGAAGTAAACACACTCTTTTAAATGACACCGTTAGGCTTAATGGGCTGAGACTCAATAAAAATTGAATGGTACAATACTGTACTCTATTGACGTACTGTGTACCAAGACTGATATTAACTTTTGCCTTAAAAGCTATACGCAATAACAAAACCAAACATGAAGGAAGATTTTGTCTTGTCATGTGACAGGTATTCATTATTAAAAGTGGCAAATAAATATGCCAAGCAGTTACAAACATGTTAGCAAAGTGAACATATCCAGCACGCACCTTACTATTCAAAGTCCTGTTACGTGACAAACCACTGGCCTGCAGCACAACTGACTTTATCTGCTAAAAGACGGTAATTTACACCATTAGTGTTTTATCTCACTCCTATAAGCAGATACATCAATTTCAAAACCATGAAATTCTTTCACAACAAAATAAAAGTCCACTGTTTCAATGGGGAACTTGTGAAGTACATTCAGCCTTGGCTGCTGACAGGAAAAACGATTGGACTATTATCATGGTGTGGTTTGGAAGAATCACCAAGACAGGTTCCTCCAAGAAAATGGGTTTGGTGTATGTGCCAGTTGTATCGCCTGTTTGTCTTCGTTCTATTGTTTTACTCATCCAGTCTATCTTTTGAAGGTGTGTCCTTGCTGTTAACCAAGAATTTTAGTGATATTGCGATGCAAGTTCAAGGCGTGATGTCATTGACTTCATATTCTATGGTCTGTATGTATTTTATAATAATGGAGAAACAAATACGGCAGTTCATTTTTAATATACTCATGGTTTTAAATCCATTATTGGTTAGAATGAATCCTGTCACTCAGCTACGCAAGAATTTCTGTCTCTACATTTTACCAATTTTGATTGTTTCTGCTCTGGCATTCGTCTCCTATTTTAAAAGTTCTTTGGGTAAAGAAAAGTGGCATTATTACGTCAGAAGCACTGCGTTCGATCTTTTGTCGTTGTTAATTGAATTCTACTCGGGAGAACTCTTTATTCTTTCCTCTTTATTCTGTACTCAGGCTTTAGAAGCCATTCAACACGATATTAAAGTTGGTTTAGCTAAAGAATTGACAGTTCGTTCATGTCTGGGGAAAATTCGAAAGCATATTACGTCGGTGTATAATATAACATCAGACATACAAAAGTATGTAGGAGTGCCCATCACTATCTGTATTTTGCAACATGCTCTCTACCTGTGTATGAGCATTTATGCTATGGTGTACCGAGACTTGCAATATTTTAAAGACTGTAGTACCTTGGATTTGGCTGTGACAACAACATACATCATTGTTGGATTTCTTCGTTTGAGAACAGTTACATCTGCTGCAGACAAACTTTCACAGCAAGTAAGTAACATTCATAGTGACTAATGTTTTAACGAAACTCAATCAGAATAGAGAAATAATATAAACTTAGTCTAAGCAAATTGATGTGTTGACGCACCCATTCCCAAAAAGGTCCCACAAAGATCAATCAATCAATAATCGCGACTTCAAACAGTTTATTGGAGGTAGCAGACACTGCCGGGTGTTGACTTTACTTTTAGCGTGGAAAATCTGTCTTATTATTATTTTCGATGTTTTTTTTACAAAAAGTACAGTCAACACCCAGGATTTTCCGGATTAATAACTGCAAAACTAACCAACCAAGGCAGCTACGATGAAGGACGGTAGATGCAGCCGCCTAACTTTATGTCCATTGCAATAGGACCTTAAGTATCGCAGTATTACCCGGAAGTCTTGCTTTCCGTGTCTTTTGCTGTTCATAGTCGGTGGTCTCGCTTTTCCTACAATTCAATACTGGTTACACGAAATTTGGTTATTTTGCCCAGTTGGTTTGATACCTACCACGTGAATCAGCAATTATGACAACACCAACGGCTTTTCTTAGCTAAGTACTAAATGTAAAAATAATAAGTAAAGTGCACACACACCAAATAGGCACACACACCAAATTCGTACAATTTGTTTTTTTGTAGAGTGGGGGTTTACATTTTGGTGAAATATGTCCGTATAGCAGCAATGTGACTAAGTTTTGCAACATTAGGTGAAACATATGCAAATATTACAAACGCATTTTAATTTTCCCTGTCCTTTTTCTTGTGTGGTACGGTTTTGCTAAATTAAATAAATCTACAAAAATGTTGCAAACCTATTTACGCATGCGACAGACGAAAATAGTGAGAGGCTCTGTCCTTTTAACCAACCAAGTCATATGGTATTTTTCCGTAACCACGAACATATGTAATGCTTTTATACCAATAAAGTAATATTATGCCTAAAACTATTCTAAGACACAAGATCCTAAAGAAGATAAAAACTATAATTTATTAGAGCACACATTTGATTGCAATTCACGAAACGTTCGTTTGTTGTGTACAGTTACTAGCAGTGAAAAGGTTTTGCACATTGCACCTCTCCTGTACGAACCGCAATCACGGTGGACGAACGTATCAAGTTTCAGTCATTGGTGCCAATTTCTATGGAACAATGTTAGGTTCATATTTTGTTCCAACAATTAACACAATTTTTCTTACTTCTCAGAATCGAAGAGAGTTAGCTGCAAAAGAAAACGCAAACAGGTACAGGTTATTACCTGCTTTCCGAGTACTGAGATTAACAATGTCGAGGCCATGCAGGGGCCGAGCCATTGTTGAGGTCAGTACGAGGACAGCGGGTAATAACCTGTTTGTCACCCAGTCGCATAATAATTGAAAAGCGCATTCCGTGTCATTGTTATTGCAACATCGTCTTTGTTCGCTGAAGGGGAAAATCGGCATTAGGATTCGTTTTTTGTGCAAACATTGTTGCAGTCGCATTGTCAAGCTTTCTAAGCAAAAGCACGTCAGCGCGATTTGTTCTTTGTTGTGCGCGTGCTGGCCCTTTGTCGATCTCAGTACTCCAGGCCTGGGATGGAAATCCCAACACTCCGGGCCTGGGATGAAGCATTGTTGCATTGTTACAAGTATTGTTGTATAGTTCTGAGATCGTGTAAACTTGGTGATAAAACTATAAATTTAAACTGGTAGCAGGTGTACATTATGGTTTGGACTGAATGTGTTGTAGGTTGATGAAGGCTGGAGTGGAAGGAATAGACAATACCATCTGATCTGACATGTTTCTGATGCGTTGCAACATTGTTCTGCTTACATTTGTAGCATGCTCACTCTCATTAGTCATTTGCTTATGAGAATCAAAGGTATTTGTATATTGTAGCATTATTACATTATTATTTCTGTCTGCAGTAGGTGGAAACAGAGAGGCTAAGGGTTTTTTACGGGGGGGGGGGGGGGGACAAAGAGTCACAGAATTGTCCGAAAATTCACGGTTTAAGATCATAAGTCATACAGGCGGTCAACCATCCATGCACCACGTCATCATTATTTCAAGAGGATGGCAGGTGGAGTTTGGGAGGCAAGTATTTTAGGGGATGCACATATTTTAAGTTATGTTTTCTGCCTTCAGATTTTTGTTAAGCTTGGCATGGCCCTGGTCTGGTAGTTAGATCTGCATTACTTTCTTTGTACATTCTAAATTATTCTGAAGTGAAGTAATCACACTTAATGGAATCGTTTCAGGCTCGTCTTTGTGCAAAGGAGTTGTATGATATGGATAATGATAGAATGGATTGTTACGAACGATTTCAAGTAAGTTTATGAAATATCAACATTTGCCAGTGAACAGTTAAACAACATGTATTTTAAAATAAAAATGCTGTTTTGTCGCTGAAAAACGAACTGAGCTGCAACATATTTTTTTATACTCTTAGTTTTCGGTTATTTGATAATAATTTCGTTATGTAAAAAAACTGTTATTTTTCGATTTATAATCTGTCTATGCAGCTCTTGTGATTTTGAAGTTATCCACGACGCCTTAAAACAAACTTTTGTCCCAAAAACATCTCAGTTGTATTAGGGATTGGCTTTATCATTGAGTGGAATCTTTAGCAAATTTTACTGACATACACAGTATTGTGTTCATAGGTTCAAAATTGCGAGATAGAATAAAGCTTCACAATATGCTCATAAAATAGTTCAGGTTTTCATTTTTCTGTCAATGGCTACGCATACATATCAACTGAAGGAATCAGCCAAGAGCTGCACTAACTATTTTTTCTTGAAACGGCTTCGTATAAGTGAAGAGAAACGAAGCTGCAGTTAAGAAGAGAAATAAAAAATGATACGACAGAAGCATGTTTACTCGTTTCCTTCTGTAGCTTCTTTTTTCTTCACTTTACAGTGAAATCCGTCTAAGGATGGCATTTACCCCTTTACCAATAATTACAAGAAAAATTTGACGCTTATATTAAAGACACATCACCAGACTTAACTGTGCAGTACTTCTGATTGAAATGGTAGCCTAAATTAGAGTGCCCAAGTACACATTTCCACTCATATAGGCCCAGCATGGATTAATGGAATAGGACCTAGGTTCTGTTTTGTATGTTTTATAGGACAGATGGAGGCATATGATTGCGTCGTTAGAGGTGAAATTCTTTGAATTGGACCCTCGCAAGATGAACTGCTGCAAAAACAATTGCCATGAATGTTTTCATTAATCAAGAACGAAAGTTATTGGTTTGAAGGCAATCACCACCCTAGTTCTAACCATAATTATACGTTTTCTTTTCAAAAGGGTAAAAACATACAGAAACAAGTAAAAAGTGTGAACGGTTGTTAAGTCGCACCCATTTTTAATACAGCAAAGTTACGATGCGTTAATTTCTGTGTGCCTAACATTATACAACGTTATTGTAAAATTGATTTATCCATTTTTGTTTTTGCCTTCATGAATTTCTGTGCATTATTTTTCTGCATGTTATCCCTTAAAATTTTTTCCTGCTTCACTTTTTTTTGCATGAATTCATGTATTATATTGTTTTCCATTAGCGATTTATGATTTCCTAGTTGTAATTGCGTACAGTACCAGATTTATCATTTTTCAGAACTGCAACCTATGTTCACTTTCATGTAATATCCTTACAGATATTTTTACATTTTAAATATACAGAACTGATTTTCTACACCTGTATGTGAAGGCTGTGTGTGTTGCTACTAATGTTACTACTTACTTTTACCCTTGTTTTTTTTTTATTTATTTTCAGTTTGCTTTCAGTCTGATTCTTTTTATTGTGCGATTTATTTCTATTGTGGGACCAATATTGGTGATACCTCGGTTTCCTTTTTTATTCTAGTTCTGTAGCAGAATTATCCTTATTGTTAAGATCACAATATAAACTGAAACTTTGATTAGGAAAGACTGATTTTAGTAATGATTGTTTTAGTTATCACATCTGGCGAGTAAATTAAGCAACTGTCCTTTGGAACTGACTGCGTGTGGATTTATAACAATTAATAATCCCATTTTCACAACGGTAAGCAAAAATGGTGATTACTCGAAAAACAAAGAACAAAGTTAACAATTTACTTCATTTTTGTTTGTTTTGAATTGACAGATTGTTGGTGTGATCGTCACATACGTCATTATACTGATCCAGTTCCGAATGAGTACATGACTTGTTAGTCCATTAGCTGCTCTTCACTCACATAGAGTCCTTTACCTGACATCAACTATACTACCGGAATAAGGAGTTAATCTTCTAGCACCACAATACTACAACACTGCATTATTTCTTTACGATGTGCCGTGTTTCCTGTATTTTTATGTATCATTTCTTTGATGGATTAAACGTAAACTTTCCTTCATGTCACTCTATTGGTTCCTACTGAATTATTCCTACAGAAAGCAACACGAATGAACCAACTCCACAGCTGCAGCCATCGTTATTTCTTCCTCCAAGGCTTAATTGTGCATTAATGGCAACTACCTCACAGACTACCGCAACATAATGCAGCTAAAAACAGATTTTTAAAAAATGGCCTCGGCATACACAATCACGTAAACAGTGAATAGTGGTGAGGTGGGGTGTTGCTGGTTACCACGATTAACTATGGGGCTTTTATTTGGTGAATGACATCACTGCTTTCTGGAGCGGACCCTTTTCGATATTTTTTGCCTTTTTGGTACCATTTTTAGTTTTCGTAACACACCTTTGGACGTTTGGAATTCTCTCATCGGAATTTAAGACTAAGGAAAGAGGGTTCGCAGGGTATACAGGCCAACAATTTTTGATAGCTAGTCAGAGGGATTTAATATGAGAGCTAGCTATTAAAAAAAAACTAATGTTCCGACATTTTGTTCCATTAAGTGTCGTTTTTCCCTCGGTCATATTAACCCTCTATCATAAACGCCGATATAATCGGCAACATACCACGGTTAGGTCTCGTCCAACACGCAGTACGATCATACGAATAGACATTGTTTACCCTGGAGACCCTGAGCAACTCTGGCAAGTTCAGCCCATGTTTAGCTTCGTCATCTCCAGCACACAAGATTGCTGGTTCGAATTCAATGCCAGACACAAGAGAAAGGACTTAGAAAAAGCTAACTTGTTAATTCATGCAAAAGAATGTTAAGCTTCGTTTATCTTTATTCCACGTCAAACAAATTTCTGTCCATATTTATATACATATATTTAATCCCAATAAATGGATCCACTCTTGATATGGATGAAGAACATCCACTGGCACCAACCTAAAACAAAAAAGTTTTTTATATTTGACACTAACAGACAGTGGCCTTTTCAAAATCGCAACAAATGTTTCTTTAGATCATAAGATTTAAACATAAGTTTAAAAACACAAACGGGACAGAAAGCCAATTGGGCTCGATAAGTGTTAAATAAATACGGATGCAAACTTATTTACGTTGCCCTTTGGACTTAAGTGTCAGACTCCCTGAGCGAAGAATCGAAACCACGACCTTCGGATTCAAAGGCCGGAGTCCTAACCGCTCAGCCGTCAGTAGCAAAGATCAGTTGCATAAATGATCTTCTGTTTTGCTTGGGTCCCCGGGGATAGAATGGGGATAACAAAACTTGGCTCATTAAAACTTCCGCTTCAACTTCAACCTTTCCATCCCAAGACCCACATAGTACCTTGGCCGTGATGATACCTGAAGATCACTGAATTAAAACAAAGTGGGAGCATTAATCACTTAATTCCACCGGTTCCATACTGAAGCAGGAGTAGAGGGGGTACGGTGCGTTTGCCATCCTTGACAGTTATTTTTGTTGTGTAATTATTTTTGGCCTCTGGCGGACTCACAAACCGAGGATATAAGTCAAAAGCATAAACAAACTACCTGTGTACAAGGTACAACTGCTTCGATCATGTGGAATAAGCATAAATAAATTTCAGCTAATTTAATTATAAATTATCAGTGTGATTTTATTTACCTGTATTTGCCTATAAGCAAAAATTCACTTTTAACGAAATTTTCGTCAAACACATGTTTGAGGAAAATTGTAGGATAGTTTTATTTGCATTAGTAAAAAAAAAAAGAACGTAAAATACTAATGAAAAGGGGTAAAGCAACACAAAACGAAAATTTGGTTTGCAGGCATGTTTAGCTTGAGAACATGAAGCTTAAGAAAATGGAAGGTGAGGAGACGGATTACCCAGTAATATTCATATTCGTTGTTTTACTCGATTTACCTACGAATTCGGCTGCATCCCCCGATCAAAATTTTGCCCGGTCTTGCATCCCTCCCCCTCACCTGGCCAATTTATTTGGTGTCGCCACTGATCCTATCTAAACCACAACGGTGATGCGTATTCATAATCGTTTTGATAAACACTGCGGTACAGTAACAGGAACACTACCACGGAAATATTGATTAAAGTCAGTTTTTTCTAATATTCCTTATATTTTGTTTGTTGAAAAGCACAATAACATTAGCTTAACTAAGTGCTTTTTGGATCAATACATTAAACAGAACATCGTGACAGCAAGCTTGCATCAATGATGTTGAGTCAACATCTACTTCAAAGTCCACGTGAGCACCACAAAAGCAGTTAGCTGAATTAAAGCATTGTGCCTCTGAATTAAAAAAATTGTGCATAATGCATTTTTCATTCTTCAAAAAAACAGTCGTCACTTCAACATCGAGTGAATTGAACCCAGTCTGGCGATCCTTAAAACCTTTGCTGTTATTAGGACAATTTCTTGGTCTTCTTCCTTGGTTCAAAGGCAGTTCTTTGCCTCCTCAACCACCATCGAAGTTCATCAGTCAGTTGTTGCTTTTCATGTGTCGTACAATCGTCTTTGGGATTTTTTGTTTATTCATTACCATATCCTTCGATGAGATTTTTAAAGAGAATGATAAGAGCCCAGTAAACAACTGGGTCATCAAAATTAGGTATGCCTTGTCAATCGTCTGTTGCTCGGCTGTTTGGTTGTACGGTCTGTCCCAAGGAAAAAGAATGGTTGACGTCATGTCCAACATGGCTGCAGTCTTGCATGTCTTCTTTTCAAGGCGATACTCTTGCCGAAAACTATACCTTACCTACTGCTTGTATGTTGTTCCCGCCATTGCTGCTAGCATTCTGGAGATAACATTTGCTGGGGGAATTCAAAATGTATTATTGATCCTTGGGCATGTAACACGAAAGTGTTTGCCACTCTTTATTGAATTCTACATTGGAGTTTTATTTACTGCGTCTTGCACAATCTCCGCCCAGGCCTTGTGTCATATTGAGAAAGATATCCATGATGCATTCATCCCTACAGACGAAATTGGGAAGACTTCTGTGTCCGTAGATACCATTAGACATCGTGTGAAGAATATTTATCAAGTAGTTTCAGAGGTGGAGAAGACTTTCAGTTTGCCGATCGTTGCTACTATTTTCAATCAGTCAATCCAAATTGGCATTTTTGTGTATTTGATCTTGTTTGGGGAAGTGACAAAATGGAATTCTTTCACACAAATACTTATTTACGTCATACATGCATTGTACATCCTTATTGCTGTCACTCGATTGATGATGGTCACTTCTGCGGCACATCAACTGTCTCAGCAGGTAAGTCAATTGTTGCGCTTTACCGTTTTTGGACTCTAGTTTGTGAATAGAATAGAATAGAATAAACTAGAATAGAAAAAAGACGGCACCAACCCAAAGGCTAAAAAGAAGCCCCCCCCCCCCCCGCGCAACATTCAGAAAAGAAGAAGTAAAAGAAATGTAAAAAAGTACTGAAGCTACAGGATGTGGTATCTACGTGAGCGTTGCAAGAGTTGACTGCCGTTGCCGAAACAAGAGAAGGGAGAGAATCGCATAAGGGAACAAACCTTTTCAGTAAAGAAACGATGCTTACTATTGTGAATAGATATGGAACCAACAAAAAATAGAAAGGTTGACATCAATGTGATGATTTAAGAATTGATAAGCAGGAATCAGGTAGTGCTTAAGGCATTCATGGTTTGTTTCAGTCAACAATGCGGTCAAAATCAGCTTGAAGTGTGGCAGAGAGAAAAGAAGGTGAGCATGGCTTCAATTCATCAGCTTAACTGCAGCTATCATAAGTATGAGAACCGTGGGTAAGTCAGACATATAAATGTTGAAGAGCAGAGGCTCAAGAATAGACCCCTGAGGAACACCAAAAGGGACAAGATGCCACTTGCTGACTGTTCCACGGAGTCAGACTGGCTGCCGAGGTAGGAATGAATTCACGAGATCAAATGCTGCTAAGGATTGAAAGAGGGAGCTTGTTGATTAGGTTGTGATAAGGGACAGAAAAGAAAGAGTTCTTGAAATTAAGAAAAATCAGGGAATGCAGGGAATACCGGCATCCTCAAATTGAATCATTAAGTAAGTACTGAACATAGTGCTGTGGCAAGATCTCTTGGGAAGGAGACCCTGTTGTGTTGGAGTCAGAATGTTAAAGCAGCGCAATTCTGAAGAAGATCACTATGTACAAATGCGCTCCAGAATTTTGGAAAGAATAGAAAGAAGACTAATTGGAGGATAATTTTGAACAGTATGCTGGGACCTGCTTTTATGTTGGCATCGTTCCACCGATTTGGGGAGATGCATGCGTGAATGCAAGTATTAACAATAAGATAAATGGGAAGAGCAAGAGAGGGAATACAATATTTAAGGAATGTGGGAGATAGTTTGTTGTCTTTTCATTTTACAAAATATAATCGATTTAAAGTTCGTTGTGTAGTAAATTACACCTCTTGGGCCAGACGATATGATAGATGTGTGTGCCAAGCTAGCAGCAGACCATCCTGCACGTGCTTTTTCGTCACTTGGTCTGTCTGTGTGCTGGCTCCGCAACAACTTGTAAACCTGTTACCCAATTCCTTTCAAATTCGCAAAATCAGTTTATTGCTTTAAATTGGATTGTCACTGACGCACAACAGTCGATCAAACATGTCACTCATACAAGGTCCACTCGTGATGGTGTCACAATCGATTCTGGGGCATTGCTTGCTCGATGACTGTTAAAAAGCTTACAGTAAAAATGTTTCTGCCCAAAACAAAAACTAGTTAAGGATTCCTGCTAAGTTTTTTCATTGCTTTAAGTCGTAATATAAACTGCCAAGGTAATCCCACCAAGTAATAGTTCATAGGTTAAAAGAAACGTTGAAAATTGCTTAGTTAGTATTTCGTTTAAGGTTTGAAGTATTAGTCTGAGGGATAATTTTGACGTTTGCTGCCACTTCAAACGGCGAAAAAACATGACGGGAATTCTTAACAAGTATTTCTTTTGAACTGATATTAATTTTTTCTGTATTGTTTCTCAGTTCATGTTCACAGTGTTTCCTAATTTTTTTTTCGATATTCAAACGATCCGAACGGGATGAATTAATATTAAATGCAAACAAATCAGTAGGTGTATATCCGTCATAATCTTCTCAGGAAATCCACCAAACTCTTTTGTAAGTTGTTTTGTTGTTTTTTTTCTTTTCTTAACAGAACCGAACCCGAACCTCGTTGTCTGCCCCACTCTATAAGATGAGAGGGACAATTTTGCTGGAAAAATTCAAGCGAAAAACCCAGGGTCTTATTACTTAGTAATGTAAATAAGCAACAATTCGTGTTGTGCCCTTATTGTCATACTTTATTATGTTCATTGCTTCAAACAAAAGAAGAAAAAGAACTTGTTCTTTATTGTATTAAAATGCTCTAACTTTGCCCTTGTAATAGAATTGAAATTCATTCATAACTCTGAAGTCCTTTTTTCTGTAAACTCCGACCTAGCAAAAGTCACGTCATCGGTTAAAGTGTAGCTAATGGTTACACTTCAACATTCTATGTGCATCAAAGATTTTATTTTCGTGAAATTAACCAGTAGCCAATAGCCCGTAGTTAGCAGATGAATCCTCTTAACTTGAAAAATCTCAACGCTGTTAACACCATTTATTCAACAAAAATAAAGCTACGATGCATCACTTATCGTAACTTGTGTTGTAAGGAGGCAAAAATCTCCCGATCAAACGAAGTCTCAGTCTTTTCTGTCAAAACAAATAAATGTTGTTGAAATCTTGGCTTGACAGAATAAAAGCACTAAAAGTAGTTAACGTTTTAAAAAGCCAGCAAGTGCACATGTATACAATAAAATGCCACGTTTCGGGATTTATCATCCCGTTGTCAAGCAAAAAATATATTTTATAGCATAAGCTACAAGTCAACAAGATACACTTAAATGGTTTCCCATTTTAAAGAAAAGCAAGCCAGAGCAGTAAAAGGTAAAAAATAAAAATTAAAAAAAGATAAAAGGAAGCCCAGTCAGTGCAAAAGCTGAACTGGGACGACCTCTCCCTAACGAAGCAGGGAAGAAGTGATTTGTAGAGTGGAGGTGGTGGCTATTTATGTGGGATGGCCCTGGTGGGAAAAATTTGCGATTCCAAATTTGTGAAGGATTGGTGTGTATTCCGAAAACTGTTTATTATTAGGCATCAAATGATTATGGACTGGTGGTCGTTGTGTTAGGATGCAAAGTGTTTCCAAGTTAAGACGTGCACGAAAATTATTTTCTTGAAAAATGACTTGCGTATTTTGAAGATCTGGGGTGTGCCCTGTCTTTATCTGGTGCTGAATAAGAGAGTTGGTTTTATCTTTGTATTTAAGGTTGGATTTGTGCGATGAAATCCTTTTATTAAGTTCCTGTTTCGTGGTTCCTATGTAGCTAGCTGTGCATGTTGGTTCGCCACACGGGATTTGATAGATGACATTTTTTTGTTTAGTCTTATCTTTTTGCTCGACTGTAATGTTTGACATAGTTAGTTTTTTTTAATTTCGTGCTGCAGTGGAGGCGAGAGTCACATTTTGGGGAGCCAACAATTTCCTAAGGTTTTCTGTGGCATAGGGGAAGTATGGAAGGCATATAAAATTGGATGGCTTGAGTTTTGGTGGGTTAAGTTTGAGAAGAGCACGGTTATCGATTAGTTTTTCTAGCAAATGGAGAGGATATCCATTTTCAACAAATTTATGCAGTGTGTACTGAAATTCTCGAGCAAGGAGAAATTTATTGGTGGTGTGGTCAAAGATGCGGTTTATTTCGTTAGAAACTACATTATTTTTATGGGCTGGGTCAATGAAGGAAGCATAATTCATGGAACGAGTTGTATGCATGGGTTTTCAAAAATGCGTAAATTCGACTAGATTTTCAGGTGTGATAATGACCGTCATATCCAGGAATGGGATGGCCTTGTTTTTAGACTCTTCCATAGTGAAAGAGAGGGAAGGGTTAAGAGAATTTAAAAATTCCAGCATTGGTAATTTATCATGATCCCGTATGAGGGCCAGGGAATCATCCACAAATCTTTTGTAAAATTCTTGGCTGGCAACACATTCTTAAGTCTGAATTCAAAAGCTCACCAAATAATGAGGACACATTAAAACAAAAAAAATAATGCAATATTACAAAAAGAAGGCAAGCACCAAAAAGACAATGGTGGAAAAAAAAATAACAATTCCAAATTGTTGTGGAAAAACTTGTATGAGTTCAGACTAATAGTGAAACAATTCAAATGCATAAAGCACACGAAAAAAACCCGAAGCTTTTGCGGGTTAGGATGTCTTCCACACATCCACACGTCAGAGAGGTCAAATAGCAACAAGCCTTTAATCAACTCAATTTCCGGCACATGCTTTTGCAGTAGTTTGTCTTGTAACGGCCCAAGAATTTCTCTGCTAGCGTCGCAATACGAATGCCCCCCCCCCCTCCCACATCTGTCCCTTTTTATCATTTACTTCGGTATTTGTGTTTGGAGGGATAACAATTTTTTTGCAACTGACAGAAGGTACAGCAAAGTATTGCGTAACAACATTTACTTCATTAAATTGAGTAGCGTTAGTGGCTCAGTATGGTTGATACCATACCCAGTTTATAATTATTATCGTCTTCCGGTCCTTTAAAGTATGTTTCAGTTTAAATCTGGTGTCGTTATTCACTTTACTAAATTTCGCGTCTTAATATTTTCACGTTGCACTGTACAAAGAGTAATGAAAAATGGGTTGGTTACAGGCTTGTTGTGATTTGAGTCTCTGAAGTGTAGAGTTGTGGAAGACAACTAAACCATAAAAACTTTGTTCTTGTGCGTGTACCTTCTGTGTTCTGACTTTTGTCACTGTAAGTCTAAACCCATAAAAAAAATGTCCAAATGGAATTACTATAGTCGCTTACGTGCCACAGTAGACATGAGCACAAGTGCATTTTCAGGGATTCCTTTCCCGAATGGACGGGGAAGGAAAGAAGCCAGAATTAAATAGAGTTGTATAAGCAACAACAAAAAAAGAATGATGCATTTGTTGTCTACAGTTCAAAATTAATGGAGGCAAAGGACCGTATTTTAATCTTAATGAATGGGTATTTTGTTGTTTATTTTAGGCTCGCATGTGTTTAAAAGAACTATATGACATTCCACAAGAGTCAATGAAAAGTCACGATCAGCTACAGGTTGGCTTGCTTAGAGTATTTCGGAAAATTCCTTTCTTGAAACGGTTCTTACTTAAGCAATGGTTTCATTTTATTTGTTTAGGTCCTTCAATTGACTGATAAATTATCAAATTGTCCTTTGGAATTATCGGCTTGTGGATTTTTCATTATCAACAATTCAGTCTTCACTACGGTAGGAAAATAAGTATAAATTTCTGTTCCATTAAGAATATAGTCCTTTAAAGAGACGATTCTCCTTACGTCCCGCCAGCACAAAAATCCCGATTTTAAGTCAGTGTAACAGTGACGACTCTGCCTCCATTTATTGAATGAGTTGCAGACTTCCCTCACTTTTCGACCTAGGTTATTTTCCTTGAAAACTTTATTAGAGTTGTTGTTGTAGATGCCATTTTTGTTAGATATGTACAAACAGATCATTATTTTAAAGTTATCTCTTTTTGTATTTATTTTCAGTTTTTAATGTCTTATATTTTTCTGTCTTCAGGTTGCTGGTCTAATTATCACGTATGTCGTTGTTTTGACTCAGTTTCGCACGACCTGAATCAACTCAATCGAATCAGAAAACGTCTTTCGTTAATAACAAGATAAACCAGCAACATAAAAACAACTAATCAAAATCCAAGAAAATAGTTTCTGCTTTCAATCTAGCAACGCTGAAGATGGAGAGTATGGAATCTCTTTCGAATCACCACGCAGAAGAAAAAATCTACTGAATATCTGACTCACTCTTACCGGTTTACCATGTATTGCGGCACTTTAAGCCAGTGGTAAAGTGGCGATAGCCTACGATTTTACTCCACCACTAATTGCACTTCTGTATTACGTCAATCAACTTTGTTAATTATCTCTTCAGTCTCTGATCGAGCTACAATGACCCGTCTCCTTGCCTATTGTTTCAACAGCTGTCGCTTCTCATTCTATTTCTTCTATGTACGTTGTTGATGGTTAGGGTTAATGTGTACCATAGAGCGCATGGCTTCGGGCCCAGAGTTTGAGAATAAAACAGATGACTGTCAGTTCTCTCTTGCCGTTGTTTTCACTCTCATATGTATCGTTATTCCACCTTTTTACTTTTTTGATGAACTGCTGCTGCGGAATTACATAGCACTTCTCTCTTCTTCCTCTTTTTCTCTTCCCACTTGTGAGGCAGTGCCGCCATCTTTACTTTGCTGTTAGGCCATGTCATAAACCTGATCAACTCCCTGCCAGAGGAGAAGAGACAACCACTCGCCATACGTTTTCACGTTGAAGTAGAGCTAACATGTTTTGCGTGGCTCCTCACTTTAATCTAGTCCAAGTCCAAAACCAGATCGTTTGTCTTTTAGGCCCCTGAGTGATGAGCAAAGTAATACTTGTTCGAGGGAGCATTCCATCTGACCCATGAGGAACAGTCCGTTCCCATCCCGATAAGTACAGAAATAAACCAGCATGTTCGGACCTAAGTTGAAGAGTTTGTCATTCCTTTTCTTCCTGTTCCTCGTCCTCGGTGTATAGTATCAAAACGAAATTAAGGGTTAATTTCGGTTTTGGTAGTAGGTGTTGCAAGGTCTCTCCATATTCATGGAGGTGGAGTAGTACGAGTGACAGCAACGACGACTCACTCACCAATCACAGAGGCTCGTGGGTGATTGATACAACACACTCTACTACGTCATACCCGTTCCTCTTCATCTGTGCGTGTAAAACTCAATCCCAAAACCTAACGTTCATTGCTTTGCTATCAACCTGCAGCCCCCGCTTCCCCCACCCGCCCCCACCTTGAGCATTATAATGAACCAGCCGGCTTCAGTTCTAACCTTCCTCACAGGGTAGAGATCGTCTTGTTGGGCTTCCCATTGCATTTGCTGTTTCGGCCAGCAATGCGTAGGTTATCAAAAAAAAAAACGATTTGATAACGGGGTGCGTTAATCTCTAAAAAGTAGTGTTTTATTGTATTTACGTATGCACTAATATTTTTATCGTTAAAAAGGTTCCTTCAGTGATCGTGGAATCTATATTTCTAGCCTATTTGGACATAATCTCGTCCCCCTGCGATGATTGGAGGTTGTACGGTTCGAATCCCCAGCTTTCCACCTCTCCTTCTTTCGTCTTTTCAAACGTCTTGTGATAATCAAAATTGATCCGGTTCATCTACGCGACCAAAGTTTGCTTAAAAGTCCCTAAGACTCCAAGAATTTGAGAAAAAAAAATAAAACTGTTCTTTTTCATTGTATCAAGCCTGAAGTTCACTGTAGTAAATTTCCATCACAGTGAAGTACTTTAAGAATTAAACGAATGTCATCAACACAAATAGCATCAAAGAACCTTCTATTTTGCATCGACCGTTTATGCTACTTGGCAATGCATACTGAAAATATCAGAAGAAGGGAGGCGCATTAGTTCAAACATACGTTGCAGTCAGGGAGTACGAAAGTGAAGAAAAAAAATAATTTAGAGGAATCAATTCTTTTTTTCACTTTCGTACTCCCTGACTGCAACGTATGTTTGAACTAATTCGCCTCCCTTCTTCTGATATTTTCAGTATGCATTGCTCGACATCATGCACATTTATAATTTACGATTCACGTTTCACTAATTATTAACTCAATTTGAGAAACCAAACGTAAAAAAAATACGTTGCAGCATGTTTGGCATCATGCTTATGATCTCATCTGATTCCGTTATTCAAGAGTCTCGGCCGAAAGCCATTCGCCCTCTATACTCCACTGCAACGAAATACAACAGCGTGTTAATCGTGGTTATTGTTGTTGCGATGTATAACTGACATTGTTAGTTAATTGATTGTTACCAAGTTGTTGGGCGCATAGCCAAGGGCCCCAGTAGATAAATTAAATCCAATGCTAATTCTGTAATGACTGGAGCTGCACAGACGTTATTAAGGCAAAACTGGGCAAGCCACTTCCACTCCAGCCAATCAAAACGTTAGAATATTTAGCACTACTGAGATCCAGAATTTTTCAAAACCTTATAGACAAGATTAAGTATTGTTTCTGGAATTACGAGGTGCTGACTAATTTTGAGCACTTCATGGACTGTTAGTAGCAGTTAAAATACGGACATGATACTCTATTAAAGAAAATATTGCCATTGTTGGATAAGTAAGGAAATGCATGGAATCCATAAATGATTTCTGTAATTTCACAGTGCAATAACTTCTTACTAAATTGAGCGAACTTGATTGTGGCTACTATCGACTCATGTAAGAATTCAAAAATTCATTGTTAGTGTACTGGTTACATTCGAAATATCATGCAGAGTGCTTAGCTGTTCTAAAGAGAAAATTGTACTTTCCATAGAAACGTCCAGTTATAACTGTTGCATTCCGAAGGCAATTCGCTTAGACCTGTTGCGAAAATTGTGTAGTAGAAAATGGAACATGGTAACAGAGTTTGTTTGTGGCTTCTTGGTGTTATATTTTGAGGTCACGAATAACGAAATTTTCTTAGCTAAATTGGTGATTTTCCTATTATTAAAAGGGAATGTTATGTTATGATCCGATCCACACCATTGTTGATACAATTTGCTATACAGAACTACATAGTCCACATTCTATCTACTCCATAATTTGCTGCAGATATTGTACAACATAAACTATATTCAGCATTTAACAGTTTTCAATGGAAGATGCAACTTTTCCTTTCGAAGCAACTGAAGCACCGTGTGGATGAAACAACAAATGCACTGGTGAAAACCACAATTGACGAGCTTGATTCTATAAAACATTATTACACGTTAAAAATCGACAAAATCATTTAATCACTGGAGTCAAACTTACGATCTCCATTTATCACGATTCAGCCTGTTTTGCACAATGACCTTTCTCTTCACGGATGTTATATTATAAATATAGCAATATTTCATAAAACCATTGATTATATGATATTCCTATGGTATTTTTTAATTAGACTCTTATTAAAAAATGTTTTTAATACAAATACACTGTTAAAATGGTGGTATTGGAGGGATAGAATGGGAAGCAAAGCCTCCGTAGTATGGTGACCCAGAAGTCGTAAGCTCAAATCCTACAATGCATTCAATTGCGCTGTATTTAATATTTGCCACTAAAGACATTTTTGACTTGATAATGAGCTTATCTTCACTAGTTTGTTTTATTTGCTTCAGAAATATTCAGTTTACACATCATTGAGTGATTTAATTACAAGGATTATTATTTACTAGTGTAAATTCATCCTCTAGTTGTTGGTGCGTAACAATATACATTTGTGAAAATAAAATGAATCACACTAAGTTAAGATTCAAATTGGTCATTTTGACTTGTTTGAATGTTTTGTGTGTGGCTCCGTATTAGATACACCACAAAAATGCAAATAAGTAACAAGTTTCATTACTTCTGGTATTCCTTGTGAAATTGTGCTAGAACAATAAGGTAAGTAGCAACTACTCCAATTATCTGAAACAAAAGCCAAACAAAATTAATTCCTAAAAAATAATTATTCTGTTTTTCAATTTACTGGAAATAAGACAGTTTTTCTGATACATACACTGATGAAGAAACTCCTGTTTAACGTAACGAATCCTGATGCTGTTATTTCCACGGGACATAAACTAAGTTTATCAATCAATAAACGTAACTGAAAAATGAAAAAAGGAGAAAACAGTTTTGAATCAAATATAATTTGATGGCCTGCCATATTCAGACACAACGAAACACGAGGGTTTTTTTTAGATTTAGCGAATTTTTGTACACTGTCTTTTAATTGAAAAACGTAAATGCCTAAGTTCATCCATGTGTCTGTCCGTGCAATAACTTTCATAACAGAGACACACTCTATTAAAATGTGGGGTTTATAAATACACGGATGCCTGACAACTTTCGATACATAAAATTGGCCAGATCGACTTAAAATACTGACCAACATAAAGTGGGAAACGGTTCAATAAACCATTTATTTTACAAAGATTGCTTCGAAACTGGAATTAAGAAATAATTATCTATCTTACCTGGAGATGTTCGTTACCATTCATTTCCATTCCCTTGATATCGCACAAATCATTGAGTGGCAGTTTGGCCTAAAAAATACAAAGAATAATAAAACCGTATTTAATAAGGTGAAGCAATAATTACTTGTCGCCAGACTGCTTGTGGGCTACTTTTAAATCTTGATATTGCCAGTATTATAACAAAATACGTTTTAAAAGGCAAAAATATGCAATAACTAAAAAAAAATAATTGGATTACTAGGTAGAGAATAATGGACTGTAGAACCATGGAAAAGAAAGTTACTTCACGTCCTTCTGTCCTTGTGGACGTAGGCTCAATCCTTATTTGTTACCTGGTCGTCAAAGAGTTGATACCGATACAGCCTTGGAGTGACTGAAGATTTGCAGTGTCATGCTTCAACTGCGTGTAACAACAAGTTCTACAGTTCTACAGAACTCGTTCGTAATACTGTAAAGTTTGTGGTAGTGGCAGCATATTTCGTAAAAGATTGTTTTATAGGATTGAGATGCTAAAACTGCTTTTATTTGACCAAGCAGTGACGGGAAATAACAAGACCAAAATGGCGCAGTAACCCACAAAAAAATCTCCAGGAAAAAATCTGGTTATTAGGAAAGTGGCGTATGCAGTATCAGGCACAGTTGCATTTTTGTAAATCAACTTGAGATTGGAGTTGTTCAGGAGCTCATTACGAAGCTCATTGAACGATTTGTGGTAAAGACCTGGGAGCAATTTCGTAAACTTACGCTGGACATATTCGATCAACACAATATCCCTGATAAGATAGGGTGACCAGACTGGCGAGGCATATTCCAGGAGTGACCATACATATGTCTTAAAAACACGCACAAGAACTGTAACATCATGTGATTTAAAACATAAGCGGATCAGCTTTGCAGCTTTGAATGGAGGTCCAAAGCTGTATATAAAAAAAAGTAGCGACGTTTCGGAGATCACCTCTTTATCAAACTGATAAAAAGCCTAATAGACTTTAAGTCATAAACAAAATATAAACAGTACAACGTCCACTGCTACATGCTCGGATCGAAGACGTTAAAGGGCAAGAAATGTTACCCATGGGTGGACATCATCAGCTCTTTCTGTTAATCCAGATTTGCTTCTTCCTTAATCGCTGGCTGGCTTGCTGAACAACGTCATCCCCAGCACGTCACATTTGCGACTGAGTTCTAATCGAATCCTGTGAATTTGGCGAACCGTCTGGTGGGAGGAGCTTCACATAATAGAGGATATTTTCAATTTTGCGGTACGTGTAGTTTTCAAGATTGTCGTAGTACAAATTACAGTGTGATATTTTAAATATCGTTACTAAACGAAATAACAAATTGCTGATGTATTCATTCCATATTCTATATTCGGTTTAGGATGCTAGGGAACCGTCTAATTATGAAAATTATGATTTCTTAAGAAGCACCTTTTCAGGTGTGCTTTCCAGGTTAATTCTGAAGGTAGGCAGCCATTTGCAGGCAGACTCCTCCGTCCCACGCCTTTTGTACACCCCCCCCCCCCCCCTTGCCTTCCCTTGCCTTCCCTTGTCTTTTATACATCGGCATGGACCTGAACAGAAACTCTTCATAAAATGGGCCTACATAAATGGAGAAAAATTGCACGAAATGGCACGAGTGTACAAACAGCAGTCATAGTTAATAATCAAAATTGTAGTTGCATCGGCATTTGAAAATATTGGGGAACAAATTCTAGTCACTGGAATTATTTAATTAAAGGAACCTAAATGCGATAAAATGTGGAAACCAATAACAGAACGAGAAGAAATCGCCCAGCATGTTTCTCTAACATTTTTCCAATTTGCCAGAAAAATGTGTTTCTTTTCTTAAATTTCCCAGTGCAGTTTCAACTACTCTTCCATACTCCACAGTCTTTTAAAAATCTTCAGTTTAGCCCACATAAGCAAAAGTTTCGCTGTTTAGACCTGTAACACTTATTGTTAAGAAGTGCTGTGCCTTGCCATTCCATTAAAAATAAAAGCAGAATTAAAATTAGGAGAAAACTAAATAACAAAGTTGTTATCTCGAAATGCAGTGGTGAGCGAATTTTATTTAGGACTTTAGCAACCCATTTCCTCTTGGAATTTACCAATCCCTTACAATGTCACAATAAAAGCAATTGCTGCAAAAACGTGAAAAATCATTTTGCATAACGCAGATCAAAAGTTACAAAAATAATTAAAATTTTAAATCTTAAAATAACAGAAACAAGAAAAAATCCTTTGACGGCTTCTCAGGAAAAAAAATTTGTAGCCTTACATTACAATTAAAATCTAAATTCTGTTATATTTTTTAATTCTCATTTTGCACTGCTAAGAACTGATATAATTAATGCAACGAAATTTCTAGAAGTTTGTAAAAAACGCTAATTTTTAACATTGGTCAATTTAATTTTTTTTTTAATTTATTTTATTACTTGCAATTTGTTGAAAAAAATCAGGTAAGTCTGAAGCAGAATTAGAAGGGAGAGTTGAAACATGGCTACTCCCATGTCATTTATAAGCTTCTGGTATGGTAAGGAAATGTCTATTGATCACCGTTATTTGCATAAACAAACATGTTGAATAACAAGTTAAGGAACAAATCACTCATTTTAATGTATACTCGCTTCGCTCGCTCCGTTGGCATTCGTCTTGCTTCGCTCGAGGAGGTTTGCATGAACAAACTATGACGTCATGAACAAACATCATGAGGGTAAAAAAAAACTTTGATGTAATTTTTTTCTGTTTTTTTTTTCGCTTATCTTAGGGTCGTAAAATCAAGCTGAAAAAGCGATGAAAATAGGCCAAACCGAAGCGCAATTTAAATTTCTTTCATTTGGTCCTACTCTCATCTTTGTAGGTGCCTTGGTTCCAGAGGAGTAGAGGTACACTCACGCACACGCGCACGATCATCATACGCCTTTTAATGATGTAAATTGTGCTAAGACTATAAAAGGTAATCATTTGGAATAGACATTTAATAAAATTCCCATACCTTTGTCATGGTGGTATCAGCGGCATAAATAAGTGCCCAAAGTCGGCAGATGGCAGTTATCATCAGAAAACAGGAATCCAGCAACATAAAAAAAGACCACGAATTATCTCGAAAAATCAAAAAATAACTGATAAACAGGACATAAGCCGTATTTTCTAGTATAGTGATAGACACCATGAAATGGAGGATATCATGAAACTCATTTGTGATATGATATACTTCTTGGTACTGACCACGGATGGCACAGAGTACAGATGTCAAAGGACCAGTAGCTAATGCTCGTTTGGTGTGGTCGGCAAGTGACGAGAAACAACAGGACAAGATGGCACAGTAACCGATGAAGATTGCACCAGGATAGAATTCGACAAGGACGAAGAGCGCATCACCAAGTCCTGTTTTGACAGCTGCTCTGTAGATGCGTGCAAAATCGATATGCATTCCAAATCCTGTCGTATTGTTTTGCTTGTCTTCGAACATGCTAATATTGGGTTTGATTGTGATAGAGTCCGAAAGATTGAACTTCTGTGTAGAGTTGACCGGAAAGGATTTGGTTAGTTCCATAATACTTTCAAAATAAGTCGCAGTAGATGCCAGTACACCTTTGATGGCACAAGCAACAAGAAACAAGAATTGAGTGAGGTAGAATCGCCATTTTGGTGCCCGTTTTTCTCTCAAAACTTCGTCAACCTTTTTCAAAGATGGTATGAACTTTGCAAGTCTCTTTTGGCGGATAATACATGAGAGCCACAAGAGACTAGTACAGAAAGTAGTTGTATGTTGGTTAAGAGTTTCGATAAATACGTGAGTGCGATTGTCTTGGTCCTTACTTTGGTTCATGAACCGTTCTGAAGTTGAGGTTGTGCCATTACTTCGTAGACGATAGTAAACGTAACCGAACCCAAATGAATAAATCACTTGCAGTAGGAGAAGTGGCCAAAGGTACCAACGCGGGGAGGTAGACGCACTTTCCTTTGGCATGTACCATGGCAGCCAGCTGATGGTCTTACCAACAAAAATTAATGGTCTTAATAAACTGTAACTTGGGGGTGTCTCTTCAATCGTAACCATCCAGGATTTCCCACTTTTTCCTGATTTGACTTGTGGTCGAAGGGAGACATGTGCAATCTCCATTGCAGGACCTGTTCACTCAGAATGACTGTTCACGTTCTGTCCAAAGTAAGGTAAACCATAACGATGTAGAAGCACTGATACAGCCGTCGTTATGATTGATGTATTCTTGTGTTTTGAAGTATGGTAAATATACCCCTCCGTTTGGATTTGTTTGATTACATCATTTGTGCTGACAGTTTTGTGGTGAGACTACAAAAAATGTAATTTGTGTAATGTGTTTTTGTTTTGCAATGTCACCATGTGCAATTCGCAAAATGTCTCTTCTACTCAAATTTCGACAGAATGATTAATGGGAATAGTAACAGCGTTTGTGACACACTTTTTTTGTAACATTAAGAGACTACAAAGTGATGAATGATCAGATTGTTTTTGAATCATTAAGGTGCTGTCTTTCATGTCATGGATAAAAGACGTTTTTCTTTGATGATCAACAAGCGGCTTAACTAACGGCATAATCGGAAATGATGAAAAGTTTTTTTTTTATGGTTTGGGGATTGAAACCAGGGCACGTCGGCCTAATCTAAAACAAATTTATGCCTTTTCCAGCGTTTTCCAGGTTCCATTTTCCTTGCAGTTTTCTACGAAAATCCTCCCTTTTCCAACTTGCATGTTGTGTATGGCGTGAACGAGTGATCATGAGCACTAAGAAAAGAAGTTGGCAATTTCTATAAAAATGGATTTAAAATGTAGAATTTGCCCGTGCCAGAACCAAAACAGTCGGAATCATGGAACATTGTCGGGTTGTACGTTGAAAGATAAAATTGGCCTAATGTGACTTTTTCTTTCTTATTTTTTAATTACGAAATGCATGCACGTTTTTTTTCCAGGTCGAAGGGTTTTCAGGTTTGGTGGTAAAATATATTTGTATCACAATATTATCAGAGTTGATTTGTGAGTATTAGGATGTGAGAAAATTCAGGTTTTTCCATTCCGATATTGATAATAAGTAAGAATTCCACAGATTTTCAAGGCCACGAAAAGTCTTACGAAATTCCAGACTTTTCCCGGAATTTTGTTTTTGGTGTGGGTTTACACATTAGCTGGAAAACAGGCTGGAATCGAACTTTTCTAGCTAATGTACGAACCCTGTGAAATAAGTGGATGACGGATATTGAAGACATTATCACCTGAAGATCTCCTACTCGAAAAAGATGAAATCACTAACTTATAACGAAAAAGAAAACGAGAGGAGGATCATACAGAAGCACAAAGCATATCTTGCTACATTTTGAATAATAAACAAATAACGACTGCCTACTTTCATAAGCATTTGGTCGTTATATCTTTACGGTAGTTAACTTTATTACGACTGTCATTGCAGAGCAAGTTTCACTTTTGCAACCAATGTGACGTGGCGAATTGATCACTTTTAGATCAGATTTGGCTGTGAAAGAGATAACGACGTACTTGTTCTGCGATGACAGTCGTATTCAAGTTAATTACTTACTGTGAAGACATAACGAATGCTTATAAAAATAGGCAGTCCATATCTGCTTATTATTAATCAAAAAGTAGCACGATGTACTTTATGCTTCTATACAAGACTCCTCTCATTTGGACTTTTTCGTTATAAGTGAGTGATCCCTAATCTTTTTAGAGTAGGACATATTCGGGCGATAATCTGTTCAAGATCCATCATCATTTTGTTTTCAACAAGCTTATTCTGCAAACCAGTGTTTGATGCGGTTAAATACTTGAATACTGAATTAGTCTTCTGTGTATCAGTATATATATGATTGAAGTCCTCTCGCCAGCAAAACTAAAACTATTAATATCTCCGTTCCTATTCAATACATTTCGACTAAACTTGACCAGATAGTAGATAGGTATGGAAGGATATTTATACCAAAAATTATGCAATTCTGAACAAGAGTAAAAGTAGGCAGCCACATGTAAACTTGAAAACTGTTCACTTCTTGTTGTTGGTGGTGTTATTGTTCTTGTTCTGGTGTATAAAAAACTACTGCACCAACCTAAAATCTGAAACATGATCTAAGCCAGAAATTTCATTGGCCTTCATCCTCACAGAGACCTCTTTTTCAATTGGTCGAGCCATTCTGGAGTTACGGGAATTGAATACCTTTATTTGTTTTTTGGCCCGAAGCCATGTGCCCATTGTAGCTAATGCGATACAACATGCGAACATATAAATGCTAGAATCACAAAACACAGTACACAAGTAGATCAAATTCATGCATTGGTCCTGCATACCGCATGCATTTCACTACAGTTTAAAAGTTTGACCTCCATTGTCCACAATCGCTTGCAATAAAGCCTGTTCAATAATGATACTGCCACCAATTTTGGTTCATCCAGATGTCCTCTACTGCATACACCTGGAGAGCCCTGCAAAGACTAAGAAGGCCTGCCGAGATGCCCACCATCCCACGGGCAAAGGATGTCCTCCACTGTGAACAAGCTGATACCGAAGAGCAAGGAAAGGAAGGTCACCACTACCACTGTGTACATGTTATTTTCTGCTGTCCATAAGTTCATCACTACCAATAACACTTCTTTACATGGTTTGTCATGGCCTACAGAGCGAGGCTAGGTGAGCCAGAGGGTACATGGGGGTTCATACATGGAGACCTGTTGACTGTAGAAATTGTGCAACCGCATGCAGGCCACGTGCATCTTGCTTCCAATTCTCAGCACGCAAGAGCACCTCTTACGACGCATCTTTCTGAATTCATTGCGCAAGCTTATTCTGTGCACGCGTAAAACTTGTAGTCCAGGAACGAAGACCCCTTCTGTTAGAGGCAACAGACCGAACAAGGGACACGCTGCAGGCAGCGTTCATCACAGCTTCTTTTGCAAGTAGATTGGCGTTCTCATTTCTGCTGACACTACTGTGACCTTTGACCGACTCCAGCAAAGGAATAGCAGTCTGCATAGCTCCCCACAGTTTCCAACACATTGAGAAAACCATGGGGTCACTCATGCGGAGAGTGTCTACAGAACTTTGTATAGAAGACAAGCAGGACTGTGATTTTGTAACAACCACAGATTCTGACAGTTGTTGATCCGCTGCTAGATCTATTGCCACAGAAACGGCTGCAAGTTCGCATGTAAAACTGGAAGGAACGCCATGAAGAGCACATAGAACCTCTACCTTCAAATCTGGGATACAGACAGGAGGTGTCCATGAAACGACGCATCACACAATACACGACATGCTGTTGGGCTGCATGGTTCCAAAACTGATAAACTGATGTCTCGATCGGTGCACATCTCGGCAAACAGAGACATGCCTCTGCCAGCAACACCAAGTGCTTGACGCTCTTCTCCACTGAGAGTAGAGTTGCCATACAGAACAAGCGCAACTGGGTCGTGCTCACCACGACTGACATTCTGCATGCACAGAGCAACAAGCAGCTCATCTGCCCTGAGATGCAGTGGTGGTTCACCAGATTCAGACCAAAGAGCATTCACCAGGGTGAAAATTAGACAACCTGTCACTACTCTCAAACAGTCATTCACAGAGACCTGGAGACTGCACAGATGGCAGCAGGCCATCGCAAGAAACGGGAGGCGGTATTCTAAAATGACACGTACATGTCCTCGGTATGCCGATAATAACATGCCTCTGCGAACATCATGATAGTGCACAAGAGCCTCAAGGACTGGTAGGCGGCACTCAATCTTCAATCTCAGGGCTCTGACATCATCAGTCCACTGTAAACCGCTGTCAAGCTAGACGCCGAGACACTTTACTCTCGAGATTACCCCAACAGTTACTCCAGATTCAATAATGCTGATCGGAATGGAGTGCATCATAGCTGAATGAGAGAAAATCATGCGTTCCGTCTGTGCAGGCATCAGAGACAGACCACGAATGGAAAGACTGCACAACACGGTGAAGAGCCATCTGTACGTGAAAGGCCAGAACAGTTGTGTCAGAAATAACAAACCATAACACCTCATCGTTAGTATAGCATACTATGTTTGCACTCAACTTCATTTCAACAAACACTTCATTGATGGCAACAACGAATAAAATCGGGCTCAGACAACTGGCCTGGGGTAAACCCCGATCGATAATGGCTCTGGTCGACCAGAACTCATTGACCCTGGAGACGAACACTCTCTGTCCAAGAAAAGCTAGGACTGCACGAGACAGCAGACTGCCTACTCCCATTTTGATAAGTGAGGTGCACCTACACCATACTCACTGTATCATACGCTGCCCGTATGGCCAAGAAAACAGAAACTACATCGACCGAACTCCAGGGGGGGGGGGGACAAATGTACTGCACTGAATTTGTTTAATCCATGTTTAATTTCGTCCGATATGTTTTGAATGCATTTTTTTATTTTTCTATTTTTTAATATGTTTGGTCAGAGCATTATTTTGCTGGAAAAGGATTTTTCCTTCTTCCAAAAACAGCCTCTCTCAAAGGAACATTCCATTAAGAATTGGATCGTAAGTCTGTAACCAGGGCTGCATTGCCCATAAGGCTAACCTAGGGGGCACGGGGGGGGGGGGGGGGAAGGAGCGGATCGAGTGGTTGGGAAAACGATCGAGAGAGAGCAAGAGACAAAGAATGATGGATAAACAGTTACAGTTTGAAATCGGCCCTTATTTTTTATGAACTGTATATAGTATTAAATTAATTTGTACGTAAGTACACTTGAGGGCCGTAACTACCGGAAAGGGAGGAGGAGGGGCAATTGTTCCCCTAGCACCTGCCAAGGGGTACCAAAATGCTAAATTAAAGTTACACACTGTTTCAGTCTTAGCCAAACCACTATAAGAGAAAAGAATTTCCTTTACTGTTATTTATTCCTTCATTTTTTTAGCCCTAATAAATGTCTAAAGCATATACTTTGAAGCCGGGGAAGGACTTCGAATACCTTAAAATCCGTCAGCTCCCAACTGGGGAAGCTCAAAGCACTCCCCCAGACCCCTAGCTGATGTGGGTGCCCCCTCCCCCCAACCAAATGCACCTCATACGCCCCTGCAGGTGCCTCGTTGACAAAAAACAATTCTCAGATTATGAGCACTGGCTGTAATGAATATTAAAATACAAATATATTAATATATTAATATTTGTATTTTAACATTCATATCATATATATTGGGGGTTAAACGGGACGGAAAGCCAATGGGCTCGAAATTGGTTAACTAAATACGGATGCAAACCTATTTACGTTCCCTTTTGGACTTATATGTCAGACTGCCTGAGCGGGGAATCGAACCCACGGCCTTTAAAATCAAAGGCCGAGGGCCTACTGCTGAGCCATACTGACGCGACCATATTGGGGGTGGCAGTCATCAACTTTGGCCTAAAGCATAAAAAAGTGCAGATCCTTTAATCCTCCAACGTAAACAGCAGCAGCTTCCTACACAAGGCGGATAAACACGTGCTTGCATCGTATAACCGGGCTTTGCTCGTCGGATGGGAAATCCTTAAACCGTGGGCAAGCCTACAGTAATGGCTACACCCAGGCTGTAAAGAAAGATGAACTAATCCTTAATATGTTCACCAACTCTGTCTTCGCATCCCGATAGAGTGTTCCAATTTCGAGTTTGAACTGCAGGGGAAGATTACAATTTTTCGGGAATGAGTCCAGTGAGAGGTGTAACAGCAGTCTGCATAGGCCCATTCTGTGTCTAGAGACATCTGAATGACTAGCATGGCTTCATGATGGTCTGTGCAGTATTAAATCTATTTGAAACCACCTGTAGAGACCTGTATGAACCACCAGAAAAGTTGAAGGTGGTCTGTGCAAAGCTAGTTCTTTGCATAGAGACTTCTATGAATGACCAGCAAAGCCTGGTGGTGGTCTCTGCAGTCCCTATTCTCTGCAAAGTGACCACTGTGAATCACCAGCTGCTGTCAGTAGACTGATTTGGTAAACTTACGTAAAATTACACCACTTTGTGTGTCAGTGTGTCAGTTTAACCTATATAAAGGCAGGGCCATTAGATATGATCATGAGTACATGAAAAGTTCCGTAGGAACGAGTCATGAGTCATTTTCACAGTCTCATGATATGATATAACTGATCACTTCAGAAGGGAAAGTATGGCAGGTTTTCCTACCAAACGAAGATTGCTATCATGTGTTTCGTTGCATATGCTTCAATTAGTGTTTTGTCCACTAAAAATTTGTTTGCAGTTCTAAGACCTACGATCAAAAAGATTATCTGGAAAAAAATATGTGATGTGATCTTACATTAATTTTATTGATCCGCATTTAATGTCCTGAAATAATTTGAAGCAACATGCACCATTCGTTTTTTTTGTTCTTTTGTTTTTAGTGCCATTAAACTATTTTTGTTATTGTGTAACATCGCTGTTTAGTGTCACTATTGGAATCCTATTTAGTTGATAAGTTTCACGTAATTCTCTTCTTTAACGTCAAGTATCTTCTTATTTTTGGTTCTGTTATGTTTAATATGGTTTATCGAAAAAATGTGCATGCTTTCAATGTTGCATGTCTTTTGGCGTTGTTGCATTCCAATTATTCTGAACTATAATCTACCAACTCGAACAATTTTTCCACCTTAAGCTACATTTTGCACTTGTGTTCATTTCATGCAGTTTTTTCTTTAGTCGCTGAGCCTCACTCAGTCTTACTTTCTAATGAATACCACAATACCAGCTTTGTTGAACCATTTTTATCACTGTTATCTGTTTTTTTTTACTTACACACCCACCTCTGGGTTCCTTCCCTAACCCTAGTCAGCAACCGTCAAAACCATACATAATACCTAGACCAGAACACCTACCCATTCTTTCCAATGATCAGTTTACGTTTGTTTGCACAACAATGCTGTTTGTTTACCACATTTCACTTCAATGATGCCCGCTAAATAAAGTGTCTCATTTCATCTTGTCTGCAGAGAACCAGTGATAGAGTGGGCACCTGCTTAAGTTATTTATCCCCAACCAAGTCTTACCCCACACAGAACATACCCATTCCATAATCGGTACAAGTTTCCTAGATTATAATGCAACTCCAACCATATCAATCTGAAAATATCTTTTAGCAAGTGACGCTCTCTGTTTCATTAATCCTAACTGCTATTACAAGACATTTATAATTTCCTGTCAATTTCCATGTTCACCATTCCGAAAATGTTCACAACAAGTAGGCTATCAACATTCAGAAAATGATCGGGTCCCCATAGGTCTTAAACCATAGGTCTTAAACCACCTAGTTACCTTCTGTGAGCGCTACTCGCCCAATAATCACTGTAATCGCCGCTTGCCGGTTTTTACAATAGTCCTAGCACGAATTACAGACCATACGTTTCCGGTCGTTAGAGTCAAAAACAATACAAGAGCATCTCGTTCGATTTACATTACCAAAGCACCTCGCTCTTTTAAAGGGGAGGAAAAAAAGTGACACCAACAGGTGGTCGACCGACATCATACTTATGCATTTGACCTACATTACAACTCTAGTACAAGCCTGTGTTAAGTCTAGCGCATCTGGCATATCGTTAACCCAACAACTAATCCCCAACAGCCTACCGGTTGCCAGACATCAATGAAGGTGTGCAAATTCCCTTTTAATTTGGTTTTTCATTTCCCCACCAAATTAAAATTTCCACTTTAAGGAAGTATAAGACATTCAGCAAGAAATTCCAGGGCCTGTGTGTTTTAGCTTAACAGCTGTAACCCACCCCAGACACTACTGTCACAGGTTAAAACTACATGCTATACCATTACCCTTTCCAAACTCACTGGGCAGTAATCCAGTCTTCTGAAACGGAATGGTCATTTTTTCCAACCGTACTAAAGCAAACTCCATTTTTCCGTGTCCATGTAGTGACCAACCATGAAAGTTCAATGTTTTGTCCATTAAATATTTCGTTATGCCCATTAAATATTTAACTTTGATTAATTATTTGCATTAGATTTCACAGTCTTTAAAATTTCATATACAGAAAAAAATTTCCCGGTTTCAAACCAAATCAGACGTGGGTTCCTTCTCGGAAATGCCACTCTAAAAAAATTTCGTGTACTCGTCTGATAACACTTACGTGTTTGCATATACTACATACGATGTATTTTAAATGAAATTATGCTTTCATCATTTTCGAAACCGCTTATTTTGTTATGCATATCACCAATTTTCTTGACAATAACCCCAAAAAAAATTTTGCACTAGCTTCACTTTTGAGAACCACGAACTTCGTAGCGTCTCATGTTGGATATTGTCTTACTATGCCGGGAGTGTTCACCGTCCCCCATCTTCATCAAATGTTTCTCTTTAATTCCTGCTGCAATCACACGTGGTATAGGTGCTTGAAATTCCGTAATTTCTGCAATCTTGATTTTCCAGAGATCGTCGATCACGTAGACATACGGATGAATACACCATTCTTCTTCCGGATTCTCCCTAACTGATTTTTCTTAACAAGCACTATGGATTCCCAACGAAGTGTCTCAATCGTTATGTAGCCGACGAGGTAAAGCGCATAATTGATGCAGAAAAAAATCGCGGGGCACCAAGCTGTTAAATACTGCATGTCCAATTTCGTGATCACCCTCGTAAATCGTTGCTCCTGGTGAAATGTGAGCATGCGTTTCCTTGTCTAGCGGCAACATCGGTGTTGGCCGATCTCCTGCAAACGGCATTCTTTTCGTCTTATCTATTTTGGGAACGGCTTCGTCACACTGCGATGTTGTCAAGCCACTAACATCTTCTTTTGCTCGTTGAATCTGTAAATCTTGAACGTCCACCTCTGCCGACATTTCTTGTTGCTCAGTCGAGTCACCTTGCTCTTCTGTCGGTAGCTTGCATGCACCTGCTTCTTCCTGGTCATTGCCTTTCTCGTCTGGCTCTTCAGCCACCTCCAAATGTGTCTCTAGCACGCTGTTTACCATCGCTCGATTGGTTTTACCTGGTTGGAACTCAAACGACTTGGAAATCAATGAATAGAACTTGACATTTTCTCCGCTTAGCTCGAAAAATAAAGTTGGCACAATGTTATCTGTTCAATTGGCAGTGAAACCATCCTGGTTGTTGACGCTTATTGTCTCTCACTAACTTTCTTTCTATTATCGCTGCTTTCATGTATCCCACTAGGCCGGCGTGTTCCAATTCATTTACTAACCACTGATGATCATCCCACGATAATGCCCTTAACGCCCTGTACATATCTTTATCCTCCCAGTCACGATAGGTTTCAAATTCCTTATCTATTTGATCTTGTATTCCTCCTTCTCATTTTCTTCCGCACAACGACATTGATGAACTGCCATGACTTATTTTCTCTTCTTCTGTTGTGTCGATCGGCGATATGTTAACGCCATCGCCGTCGTTACTGGTAGAAACGACGTCTTCGTTCTTTCGCCGAATCCAGTCGTTAAAAAAATCGTTCGTCCACTGTATATACTTCAGCAATACTCCCTTTATCTTTTTCACGGTCTCTGTCACCACTTAGTCCTTATTCACTAATTCTGCCCTTCGCAGCTCACTTCCACAGTACTGCGTGCCACTATTAGCCATGCTAACGGTTTTCATCATTTTTGTGAATTGCAAAGTTCGTTAAAATTCTCCGAATTTCGTGCTCACCTTATGCTAGAGTCCTTCGTTTGGGTGCCAAATGTCGTGTGGATGTCACACTAATTATTTCTCACTAGGAAATAACTCATTCGGATTGCCTGCGACTTGCATCTTAACACGTTTATTGTGCACAACTTACTACTGCATTCACAGCTTACATGAATGAATCAGACAAAATGCACGTTCGCCGTGAGTACAGCATTGAACATAGCTACAAACCGTGGCGCCCTCTATAACGAGGTGCGTTTCGTTACAAAGGTGCATGCTTCAAAATGTTACGTGTCTTTTGGCATTGTTGCATTCCAATTGGCTTGATCCCCTTCGTTCGCACGAAATTGAGTCAGAACAACCATATACGTGGTAATTAAGCCAGCAACCTGGAGAGAAAGAGAAAAAAAACCACAGTTTAGAAGATAAGAAACAGAAGAAGCCATCCTTTTCAAAGACACAAACAATCTTTATAAAATGATGACCTATTTTTGCACTGAGAATATACTTTCATAATTTTCTAATGACCATTAACCAATGGAAAGCCAGTAAGAGACATCCACCAGCCAATCACGCCTCCTTAACACCGATTAAACGAGCTATATCAGATTAAACGGTCAGCCTCATCCCTCCGTCTTGCATTAACTGTGGTGTATGTGGCCACAATGCCCAACGTCATATAATACTGTTCCTGATGACGTCATCTGTGGATGGCCACACACACTACAATTCAATAGGCTTTGCCCACGTGGGTTCGTATTCCACCCTCGTCACCATTGTGGTAAATAGGCCCTGGTGGCCGAGTAAACTTACTTAATGCCTAGATTAAACAACATGAGTAACAGGGGAAGAGACATTTATTATCCATCGACAATTCGTTTTATACATGATTGGTAGTCAGCTGACTAGAGCAGCTGACTGCTAGTTAAGCCATTACAGATTGTGAGGGGTGACCAACGCAGATACAGGATTATATGACGTTGAGCATTGTGGCCAGATACACCACATCAACTCGTTACCAACTCGTTTGGTATCCTGGATTCTGCCACATAACGACAGTTTAAAAGAATTGCATCGGGTAGGCCTAAAACAATTTGTAAACATATGCGACATACCTGATAGTCAAGTGACACATTTTTTTACTTCCCCATGATACGAGCTTAATCTTTGGTTACTGCGTTGGCAGAAGATCAGTGCAGCATTAGCAGACGCGCTCTGGTTTAGGCGTATCACTGCTACTATGCCAAGTGATACTTAAATTAACCGGAAATGTTAGAAAATAAATTAATACTAATTGTCGTAAAACTTAGTTTTGTTACGGATCATGTTCTATTTTAAATCTAAGAAACAACATTTTCATTAAAAATAAAATACGGATACTTTGGTTGAAGGGCCCTACAAGGGTCTGGTTCATTTCACAGACAATCACTTCACATACACTCATTTCACAGACGTGACCATTTCACAGACACGATCATTTCACAGATATGATCATTTCACAGACACTCATTTCACACTCCTCGAAACCTTAGTGTCCGGTTCCCTCACAGCAGAACGCTTCCTTACCAGTAAAAACCGTGCACCCTCATGGACTCAGCCCTTCGGTCGTTCGGTCGTAAATGACCGGTTCCCTCCTTTCGTGACACCAATGACTGGGTCGCATCAACAGTGAAGAAGTCGCGGCCAATGCAAGACATTGCCGGTTCGTCCCAGGCTATGATACCTTCGACCAAATTTAGACCTTTGACCAATTTTACACACTCCCCATCCATCTGGTTCGGATGACTCGTCATCCGTCGCTAGCATCTATGACGCGTCCATCGCCTCTGGTGATCCGCCGTCCAACCACGCACATTTCGAAGATGCCTTTGCTGCGGAACCAGACCCGTCCGAAATCCCATTGCCCGAACTTCTCAAGACTGTCGAGAACATTATCACTGACTGCTTCTTGTATAAATCGCCTATGGCTGATCCATCATCGAGCAAGAACAGGGGCTTATCTACGGGCTATGGTTTCGGTCTCCGCGACCGTCTTCCGTGACAGCAACTGTTCTTGGACAATCAACTACTCTGTTAACCACGCTTCTTCGGACCGGCGGTTACCTCTTAGGCAACGGGTCTCCACTGGAGCTCGACACCGAACCCCCTCTGCCTTGAGCAGGTCGTGAAAACTCTTTTTTTCGAGCATCTGGAGAAGGCACCGCCAATCTGAAAGCCTTTGAAAACTATCCAGGGTCGGAATTTCTTACCGCGGACTAAAAAATGGACTTCGGTACATCTCTTTTTCTTCCCCGATGAGTTACGGTTCCCACGTCGGTTCTTAAGGACAACGACCGACTTCTCCGACTCGGTCTTCGCCTAGGCTGATGCCTTAAACACTGCAGCCAATGTGCTGTCTGAGAACGGATACAAGAAAAAGACATGTAAGCCATCAGCATCGCATTAATACATGTAAAAGAATCTCCAGCATGTCAAAAAACAAGCAGGAGTTTCTTTTACACGTATTAGTACGACACTGATGGCTTACCTGTCTGTTTCTTGTATCTTATCCTTTTGGGCATTAAGTTTTCTTAAAGTGTACATCCGTGTTTTATATTCATAGGCGTTTTTTAAAAAACTAATATCAGTTATTTTTTCTTGGCGATATTTTGGTAAATTAAATAACTACAATTTGGTAAGAGATAATTCAAATGAACGCTTTTTGAGATATATCGGTCATATTAAAATGTCATTCAAATGGCCCCCGGTTCTTATTAATACATACATGTTTTAAGCTGTAAAAAGTTGAAAATCGGATCACTAGTTCGATCTCTAAATGGGCGCAAAATTTCCGCAACTTGAAGAGCAACAACAACACTAATGTTGTTGTCACATTAAAATAGCGTGTAAAACGCCCCAGGCCTTGTTCATACCTACATTTTAACAAACAAAACTTAAAAATCGGTTCCTTGGTTCAATATCCACGTGAGGGCAAAGAGTCTCAACAACAACAAATGGCCGTGCTGTGGAAGTTAAATGAGTCGATTGTTGTCATTAAAATTTGTAATGCAGGGATGATACGACCCAAAATACCGAATTCGTTGGTTTATGTCAATTCTGGATATAACTATAGGGTTTCAAAGTTTGGCACATTGAAGTTCATGCTAAGACTTACGTAAACACCGCTATCGCAGTCCTTGATAAGGACAGTTCTTTTGTATAAAGTGCCCTCTAAGGCAACCGAATTTCCTACAAATTGTTTGCCCTTACTGTAGTGAAGACCGAATTGTTGACAAGGAAAAATCCACAGGCTGATATTTCCAAAGGAGAATTTGATAATTTATCCGTCAATTGAAGAACCTTAAATGAATACAAAGAGACTGTATTACTTCAGGGAGAACCATTTCAACAAAGGTGTATCCCAAAATACTTTAAGTAAGCCAACCTGTAACTGATCGTGACTTGTCATTGACTCTTGAGGAATGTCATAGAGTTCTTTTAAACACATCCGAGCCTAAAATAAATAAAGTTGACAATAAGTTAGACGAATGTTCACCAGCTTCCAACATGAATTTGAAGATTTAAAATTGTATTGCGTATTGCATATTAAAAATCACATTAAAGCACATTGCTTTAAAAGTCATGATGTAGATTCAGTCATCAATTTTTTTTTTAATTCACCATGTTAGAAGATATGACTGATTCATATTGGTTTTCTACTTTAATAATAATATCTTTCTGCATGAAATATTAACCACAGGAAATTCACTGGTAGGTAACACGTTGGTGGACTTTATTTAAGTCGTGTGTATTTGTGCTTTAATGTAACATGCTGATGGCTATAATCAAATCTAAAAAAAAAATCCATATGAGTTGTTTTTATTTCCCCACGGGACTTACCACTTGCACATACATATAACCCTCCCCACTAATGGGAAATAAGGTCTTCCTAAAATTTAAAAGCATGAATGCACCCACTAACAAAAACTCACATACACTAAGAAAAATTTAATATTAAAGTGCAGAACAACTGCCAAAACAACTGCCTGTGTGCCTGCCTGTGCGCCTGCCTGCGTAGTACTGGGTACTGATAGCTACAGGCTGTTAAAATCTTGCTGAATAAAAAGAACGTAGGCAAAAATGAAGAACAGCAACAATCCTAACTGTGACAAACCTACATATTTGTTCCATTTTGCGCTTCGTTCTAGTAAACCTTTAGATATGAGTAGTCTTCTGCAGCACTTTTAGCCTGCAGCTCTGCTTCATTAACTAATTAATATAATGACGCTTAATAAATCATTCATTTTGGTGAATTAAAATGATCAGTGAAGGGACTGATCATTTACTATTCTAACATATACAAATCTACAGGGAAATATATCGCTTAACGATATGATTGAAGTATATTTGCTTATCATTATGGCTACAACATTGTTTCTCTTCATGCAAATTGATGTTAAAAAGACTGCGATGCTAAAGCTTACGAATTCAAGCATCGTCCTTCAAGCATATTGCTTTATACAGATGGCCACATGTGTAAGAATTCTAATTGTCTGCAAAATAAGTGTGCAGAATACGTTTCAAACTAATGTCAAGCATTTTTCACAAAATGTTGACGAATGATAGTCGGGACAAAAGTTAGCGTAAAATTGCTTTCATTGCCATAGTATCCAGACTAACTTGTGATCTCCAAAATGATAGTGGCTAGCACAGGAATGATGTACCAGCAATAGCAGAAGTACACCTTTTGGGAGGAGAATCTTTTTGCAAAGAAAGGTTGCAAGAGGGCTGCCATGTTGGACATGACTGCAACTATTTTGCTGCCTTTGACTAAACAGAACAACCAAAAAGCCGAGCAACAGACGACCGACAAGACATAATGGACTTTGATTACCCAGTTGTTTACCTCATTTTTGTCAGCCACTCTGAAAATCTCACGAAAAGTTAGAATCACTGCTAAACAAAAAATCCCATAGACGAATGCGCGACTCATGAAGAACAATAGCCAGCTAATAATTTTTGACGGGAGTCGACAGAGTTGAGAATTGGTAATGAACAAAGGTAAAAGGCCAAGGAATTGTCCAAATAACAGCAATGGTCTTAGGGAGTGCGAGACTTTGTTCAAAACCAGTGATGCCGACGTGTTGCTCACTTTTTTGAACATATTTGAATGCATAGTGTAAGTTTTGAAAAGTTCTGAAAAGTGTTGGTCACAAAAACAGCTATTTGCTGAATCGCTTTACCACGTAAGCAGCTCTATGACTCGGAAAGGTTTTGAATGTTAACCAGTCATGACACAGTACCTTAGTACTATCGATTAACTTGCCCATTCTCTTTAACCGTTTAATTTATTGATCCAAAAAGCAATTACCTCATGTTATTACACCCTGCTGAAAACGGCTGTCAGTAAACATAACAAACTCGCAAAGCAAGTAATTTATGGCGTAATGGAAAATTGCAAATTACCTTTAAAAAGCAAAACTTTTGGCTAAGTTTTTCCCTGAAAAATTACTAGTGAACCTTTCAAAAGATATGGCACCACATTGTCTCAATAGCCCATTGAAAGCCATTCAAACTACCCATACATAACCGAATGATAAATTTTTACGATTGTAGGGTTAGAAGAAATCCCCCACTCATACACCCAAAATTATGGATCCTCGACGGTTCTAAAGGGTGTCAAATCTAACCGGATGTCTTCTGCTTTCATTACTTGAAGTATCTCATCTTAAAAATACCATTTTACTTCTGTAGTCCCTTAAAAGCATTTTTGAGGAACTTCAGATTGCAGCTAGCTCCTTAGGCTTTTACTCTCAAGGAACCTTTTTCCTTGTTCCCCAAAGCTAATGGGTTAAGGGGTCAAAATACCATTGCTTACCCGTCCGTTCCCTTCCCCCCCCCTTCCCCCGTGCCTGCCACTGAAGCTTTGGCTAAATCTACGTATCTGCAGGTGATGACGTTCTGGCCACATTAGAAGAATCTGTAATGTTTTATAATCCAGTTTCAAATGGTAATTTGGTACCTGCTTCTGATGAACAGGACGGAAAGTCAATCGGCTCTACAAGGCAACATAAATAGGTTTGCATCCATATTCATTTAGCTACTGAAAAAAATTGTTTGTGTATGTTTACACAATGCGGTTGATGTGCATAGTGTCATACATGCAACCATGGTGCCATTTAGCGACAGCGATATTGTTAATCTCTACAGTTTGCTCCCAGGTGCACGAAGACGTGCCAAATGTCCACTCAAGCATTAAGAATGCACGTTCGTGTTGTTTCTTTAAAAGAAATGGTGTTCTGCCTCCTTCACTAGATGCAAGCAAGAGCTGGATAGATAACACACATTCTGTAGACTTTCATTTGATAGCATCCAGCCTTTAAGAGTAGTGCTTAAGAAGTAGCCAAAACACTTTTTTTTTATTTCATTTCTTGTCACAAGCTTTTTGGTGCTATTTCACTGAATAAGATGACGTTTCTAGTCAGTCACACTTACACCACTAGCATCAACCATAAAAGTAAAAATTTTAAGCAATAAAGGCATAAACCAGTACAGCACAACACTTGAAAAACGTACTTCAGCCAATAATTTGGTAATAACTTTGGCTGATGGACTTAACAGTACCAACATCTACAGACGTCACCTCACTAAAACACCAATGTAGAATTCACTAATCAGTGGCAGACATACGCGAACCACATGCCCTACCTGCGATAGCAAACTTTCGTTTCAGAGAGCAGCGTAACCGTAATTTCCAAAATGGTGATGGCTAGCGCAGGAATGTCGTAAAAGCAGTAGTACAAGTACAGCTTTTGGTAAGAAAATCTCTTTTTAAAGAGAGGATGAAAGAAGACTGCCATGTTGGTCATGACTGCAACTAATTTGATCAAACAGAACGGACCAACCAGCCAAGCAATAGATGATCGACAAGACAAAAAAAGGGCTTTCATTACCAAGTTGTTTGCTGCATTTTTATCATCCTCTTCTAAATTCTCATTGAAAGTTACAGTCAAAAAATCCCATAGACGAATGTGTGTCACAGGTTCTAGGCGAATATCACCTGGTGAAAAGCTCCCCAGAAAATATTCCCCTGTCAATATCCCGCCGTGCGATTTTCCTCCCGGAAAATATCCCCCCAGAAAATATCCCCCAATATCAATTTCCCCCTGGAAAATACTCCCCCTACAAAAAAAAAAGTATGAGTACAATACAAAAATAAATAAACCGTAAAATTAGGAAAGGGAATGATAATAATCATCCTAAGGCCAATCATAACTGCCGGAAATTCACTGCCGTAAAATACAAACTTTTTAATATCAATATCCAACGATTAAAAATCTACTCCCCATCCCCCCCCCCCAAAAAAAAGGAAAGCTGAAGTTGGAAAAAAAGAAACCAATGTAAAAAATACCCAATCTCTCCCCACCCCCAACCCCCATCACCAGACATAATTGAAAATTAATTATTGTATACCTTTTCATCTTAGAATGAGATGTTATTGTATGAGCTACACCCTTGAGAATGTCCATGGTTGTTCTGGTGCTGTAGCCATTCACTATTGAGAGTATGCTTATATTTGAATCAGCATACTTTTTCCGCTGAGGCTGAGGCTGAGGCTGTAGTGCACGACCAGCCAGTATTTGAATGCAGTACACTCGCCGATAAGCCTGGATTCTGTAAATACAGTACGGCAACTTTGACGCATGACCAGTATAAGTATCCTCAAAATAATTTAGGATAGAGGCTGCGTCTTGCAACTGTTCAAATCCGTCAAACACACTGTTACAAAGCAGAAAGGCAAGAGCAGGAACAACACGCAGCTGAAGGGAAGGTGATCGTCATCTCTATAATCTGTTTGCAACGTCCTTGTCCTTTTTTTGCGCGGGCAGGGGGGGGGGGGTTGTCCTGGGCATGATTGATATTAAAAAAAAAATTCATTCCTAGTAGTTTCCGGCAGTTAGTTATGAGTTTTCGGCTTTAGGATGATTATCGTTTCCTCTCCTAACTTATTAAATATTGTTTTGTGCTTGTACTTTTTTTTAGGGGGGGGGGGATATTTTCTGGGGGAAATTGGTATTGGGGGATATTTTTTGGGGGGGTCTCCGGGGGGAAATTGGAGGGGGATATTTACGGGGGATATTTTCCGGAAGGTTTTTCACCAGCGAAATATTCTCCTGCTACCGTGTCACATGGTGAACTTATTATTAATTTCTGACAGCAGTCGAGGGGGTTGAGATTACCAGTGGACAATGGTAAAAAACCAAGGAGTTGTCCAAATAGCAGAAGGGGTCTTCGGGATTACCAGACATTGTTAAAAACAACTGACGTCGGAGTGTTGCTCACTTTTTTGAAGACATGTGAATACATCATACAAATTTTCAAAATTATGTCGCATAACATAACATGTAGGCGGCACATGATCACGTGCAGAGGATCACATACTGCCTCTTAGCCATTTATAGTTCAGAACCCTGTGTCTGCGTCACTGTGACTAGCTGGCTTAGGCTAAGCTTAAGTAATATAAGTCTAGCTCAAATATATTACACCGTCTTTTTTCTATTCTATTCTATTTACAAACTGAAGTACAAAAATAGCGAAGCGTAGCAATTGACTTACCTGCTGAGACAGTTGATGTGCCGCAGAAGTGACCATCATCAGTCGAGTGACAGCAATAAGGATGTACAATGCGTGTATGACGTAAAGAAGGATTTGTGTAAAAGAATTCCATTTTGTCACTTCCCCAAACACGAACAAATACACAAATATACCAATTTGGATTGACTGATTGAAAATAATAGCAACAATCGGCAAGCTGAAAGTCTTCTCCACCTCTGAAACTACTTGGTAAACAATCTTCACATGTTGTCTAATGGTATCCACAGACACAGAAGTCTTCCCAATTTCGTGTGTACGGGTGAATGCATCATGGATATCTTCTTCAATACGACGTAAGGCCTGGGTGGAGATAATGCAAGACACAGTAAATAAAACTCCAATGTAGAATTCAATAAAGAGTGGCAGACACAAACGTGTCACACGCCCAACGTTCGTTAATATATTTCGAATTCCCCCAACAAATGTTATCTCCAGAATGCTAGCAGCAATGGCAGGAATAACATACAAGCAGTAGGTGAGGTATAGTTTTCGGCAAGAGTATCGCCTTGAAAAGAAGACATGCAAGACTGCAGCCATGTTGGACATGACGTCAACCATTCTTTTTCCTTGGGACAGACCGTACAACCAAACAGCCGAGCAACAGACGATTGACAAGGCATACCTAATTTTGAGGACCCAGTTGTTTACTGGGCTCTTATCACTCTCTCTAAAAATGTCACCGAAGGATATGGTAACAGATACACAAAATATACCAAAGACGATTATACGACACATGGAAAGCAACAACTGACTGATGATCTTCGGTGTCGGTTGAGGAGGCAAAGAACTGCCTTTGAACCAAGGAAGAAGACCAAGAAATTGTCCTAATAACAGCAAAGGTTTTAAGGATCGCCAGACTTGGTTCAATTCAGTCGATGTTGAAGTGACGACTTTTCTTTTGAAAAATGACGAATGCATTATTCAAAATTTTAAAAATGTTGATAGCAGTAATGCTTTAGCCATAAAGCTGCTTTTGTGTCTCTCAAGTAGATTTTGAACTGGATGTTGACCATGCATACTCAACATTATTGATGTTAACTTGCTGTCATGACTTATGTTTAATTTATTGATCCAAAAAGCACTTAGTTAAGCTAATATTGTTGTGCTTCATAGTATATGGCAGGATGTAAACAGAATATAAAGAATATTGGAAAAATCGATTTCAATCAATATTTCCGTGGCAGTGTTCTGGTATTGCACCACATCATCGAGGTTGAGATGATTACTATTGTGTAAAACAAGTCAATATCAGATATTATCAAAGTTCATAGAAGGTCAGTATGAATATAGCCGATTAGCTGTTTTGTGCAGAAAGTAAAGTTCTGAATAAGTAATGCAAAACTTAAAGAAATATAGCCCTACTATGTACCAACCTCCAAGAAATATTTCCCTTTGAAAACATCAAGATATAACATGCTTGCAGCAGTACGACGTTACATTTTCTATGCTGCCTTATTTCAAATTTTGTATCATTTACATCAGTTTGTGTCCATTCAGCAAATATCCAGGAGCCAACTTTAGTTTCATCCATTTCCGATCAACAAACACTTCCTGGAGCCGATGACCATATCACCCCCCACCCCTAAGCTCCATACACATAATCGGTTCGAAACAAATCTAAGGCGTGTTCAGAGGCGTGCCACAACTAAAAACTTGGATCTAATAAAAGACTTTCATCCAATTTGCAACACTTCCTCGGAACGAGGCTGAGTTAGCTGGCATAAAACATAGGTACCGTATTAGTACTACACCAGCAAAAGGGGACCCCTTTATACAAAAATATAATTATCAACTAGCGGCTAAAGCGACTACCTAGTCGCATCCGGTCTTCTGTACAGTTCTGCCACTACCAATGGTGAGGCACACACCTCTATGACGCATTGCAACAGCTATCTCTATTATATAATCTAATAGCAGTAACCATCAGAACTGCCGGTTAACAATGTGTTAGCTTTTAAGCATATTTTAGATTTTAGTCGTATTTGTCAAGTTTTAGGCCTAATTCTTACCTGGAGCTTTATTTCGTAAGTAGCAGCTAATGGAGATTTGATTTGTATAGTGCGCCTATTCATTTTTGCTACATGGTGCGCCTTCGGGCACACAGTTGTAGTGTTAAACCTAACGTGCAACGTAGCCTATATAGATCAGTGGTAGTAGGGAAGACGACCAGAGAGACGCTGTTGATGAAGCCATTTTTAGGCCTAATTTTTGTAAATGTAGTTAGTTTTAATTTCGTAAGTAGCAGATAGGCCTAATGGAGAATCTGGTTCGATGGTAAGCCCATTCATTCACGCAACAATGCGACGAGACTATTTTAAACGATACTAAAGAGCTTTTGTTTTTACGGCTGCAGTGTTATCCTTAGGATTTCAATTCGATGATCAAATGTTATTATTTAATTTAGTTCGTCGAAGAAGTCTATTAGCTATAAGTAAGTAACGATGTTTTAATTTGCCATGTTATTTAACTAACTTTTGAAACTGTATCTTACATTGTAAACAGTGGTCCTCAATTACTGGTACCGTTGCGAAGTTGAAAAGGCGACGAATGGGTGGATGGACGGACGGACAAAGTCGTTGCAATAGTCTTCTCAGCCAGTACAGCTGTACAGAAGACTAAAAGGATTAAGGGTAATTAATTTAATTCTATTAAATAAAATAAAAAATTGTAATGGACCTTACTGACAAATTCACATAACGAAATTAGTATTAGATAAATATGGTGTTGCAGAAGAGATGTCAGATGAAATTCTTTTTTAGATAAAAATCCCCTTTTAATAAATATGGATAGGAATGTAGCGGTTGGCGTATTGAAGGAAGCCCTAGTCTTACTACAGCCTATGATTTCACCCTGCTGAATCATAAAACAGCTGTAAATACATAAGAAAGGTATAATCTCTTTGATTGAGTAAATTCACCCAGTGTACTTGTAGTTCATTAAAGACAAACAAAAATCATTCAGAAAATATCATCGCAACAGTGGAGTATTGCTCAGTTCGAAGCATTGCTCACTGTTTTAATATACAAGTTTAAACACTTTGTTGTTGTTTTTTTATCGTCGCAGGTTTAAGCAAATAAGTAATACAGTTTCCCTTCCTGTTTGCCCTTCAAATAAGTAATTCCTGTTTCCGTTTTGGGCTAATTGTGCCAGGTTGGACTTCTGTCTTTTCTTCTAATTACAAGACCGATCAAGTGACCGAGCAGCATGTTTATATTTAGCACGAAGACCAATGAAAATAGGTTTGCATCCAAATAATTTCATTAAATTTTTAAGCTCTCTTTACAATTTTAACTAGCACTCAAGGTAAAGAAATACTGTAAAGGAAATCGCACATAATCACGGTTTTAGGCCTAATTTTGTCTTCGGTTTGATTTGTTTAAAGCCCGTAAGGTTTTGGTCCTAAAGTAACACTATAATGTATTGTCAGGCTGGAAAACTTTAATACTGGTTGGGATGCCTCAGTCCCCCACCTAACTTCGTCATTATGATGGGGGTGGGGGGGGGGGGGGCTGAGGAGTCCAAACAACTATTAAAGTTTTCAAGCCTGACAATATATTATAGTGTTACTTTAGGACCATAACCTCACGGGCTTTAATAAATCAAACCATTAGGAGAAAACTAGACCTACAAAACCGTGATTACGTGCGATCTCCTTTACAGTAAACTATAGAATAGCATCCGATCTCCTTGGATGCTATTCTATAATTTAAGCATTAATTGAAAAGTCTGGGATCCAACCAAGGTTATCCCAGGCTTGGACGGCTTTTACAATGTAATAAAGATCACCATTTCGCAAATGTAAGAAGCATCTCCTGTAAAATCCAAGATGGCGGTTATCTCCAGGGTGTGGGAGTTGACATATTTCAGGTAGGTTTTCCTTGTACATCTTTCTATTAGGTTGATAATTTAATAGTCTAGATTGATATTTTTGTAATCTCAGGATGCGAGGAGGCTGTTGATTATTGTACAATACTCTAGTTATTATTCGATGTCAATATCTAGACAACGCTTGTTTATTTCTTCAAAATGCTTTAGTGTTATTTAAAGCAAAAACTATCGTGTACGTTCCATCGTGTTCAAGGTAAATAACTTGTGCCATTCTGTATATTTCATGGCCGATGTTTAATGCTGATAATTATTGATTGCTGGACTCTCAACTTGTAAGCTAACCTTCATGGATATGCTACTTGTGACGTATTGTAAGCTTATCTCTAAAAAAGAGATACTGCAATAAAACTCCAGAATTCTACAAATTCGTTGACTGTTATTCTGGGACTTAGCAACCGTAATTGTCAGTGAACTCTAATTATAGTCTAGTGGCAGCGTACCATCTTGGTTACGAGGCTGTTACGAGATTGTTAGGAGCCCAAGGAAGAAATGAAAAACTTTCTTTATCACTGTTTCCTTTTTTGTCATTCGTCGTGAGTATACTAACAATTTTGAAGGTTAACACAAAAAATATGTTGGGTAATTTTTTCCTCCACCCATAGCATGAAAACATTGTTTGAAATTTAATTTTAGTGCTGAAGAAGGGTACGCTTGCACCCAGTGCCCCCACCTAAGTGTTTGTACTACCTTTCCTTATTCTCACTCATTCTTTTTTTTTCTTTTCAGTGAAGGGCGACAATTTCTGCCATGGTACTTTTTTGCAGCCATCAAATCATGCTATACCCACACCGACTGACAAACTTGTCTAGTGCTAAATTGATCTCGGATACTACGTCATGCAATGGTGTGCATGGTTTGGAATGATGCAAGAAATCAACAACAATTTTTTTTTATTTGCCTAAGATTGTATTTGTAATACAAAATTGGAAAGTATTTCAATGTAATACCTCTGAAACCCCAACAAAGAATAGTACAAATATTTTAGTTTTAGCACGTGAAAAGTGGATATTGCTAAAGATTATAAGAATTCATAAACATCAAAAACATAAAAGAATTCTGTCGATATCAACAGCGTACTGTTTACCACCTGACTCAGTGATGAATCTTAAAGGCATTTCTATACTGTGACGGTTATTGATTGCCAGACAGTATATTAAAATTCCCTCTTCTGTTAAACCTCAGGTTATGTACATTTTCAGAAAGAAGACGCCAGGCTTCTTGGTTATTAGTGAAAACAGGATGTTATTGTTTTTTGTTACAGTAGGTACTCGTACTAATAAAAATTTAGACATTTGCAATTCCTTTAAGGAAATTATTTCAATAATGTATCCGGAAGTGGAGCAGTATATAAAAATATTTCTTAGATTTTTAAGTAATATGAAATTAATTTGAATATACAATTTGTTACAATAATAGAATCATAAATAATAATGGAATGACTGGAAAAATAATCAGGAATTTATTTGTTAAAACTGTTCACTGCCTATTTTGATATGTAGTTCCAAGAGCTGCATAGAAAATGTAATTCAGGACACAGAATTCCCTTACTATTGTAAATTCTTATTTAATTAATCCAAACAATATTACTCATACCCAAATGGCTACTGTCAAAAAGCTGCGTTACTGAATTTGACTTCTGCATTCACAGTGAGTTTAGTGAACCTTATATTTCAAACGTGTAACTACTAGAAGGCTCACTACTTTTTTGCTAATCCATCGATTTACAGTTAAAATTACTGCAAAACGTCAAGCATGAGATGAATCAGAAGTCAACTATAGAAGTAACTATATGCACATTTTATTGCATTCGATGAAGGAAAATAATAAACAATTTATGAACTTTAAAAACACAGACCTCTCACACAGCCAGCAGGGTGTTGCTTGGGCTGTAATGCCTCCCAGCGAAAAAATTAATTCTCTCCATCAAAGCTGAGATCTGCTACCATAAAGTCAAAACTGAATCATGTAGGACCAGACAGGAGGCCTAACTGAAATTCATAGTACAGAAGATCTACGGGAAATAATTGCTTAAAACATAATAGAATAAAACAACAATTGCGTTTGTGGACAAAATGTGATATTGTAGGTAGAAAAAAGTTATAAAAATGTTCATCACTTCAATGGAACAAACATCCTTCCATCCTTAAGTTTCAATTCTGGAGTCAGTCTTGAATGATTTATGACGGTTTTTTTTAATGAAGCATAATTGAATTTAAGCAAGTTATCTTTTTAATTCAACACATATATGAAACGGAACTGATATGTGTAAAACAATCTGGTTTTCTCCAACATAAACAGGTGTTGAGCCCTCTCTTAAACACTGCATCAGTTTCTAGTTTCACTAGGACACTTTGGGTTTTGGGTTTGCCATATCTTCTTCTACTTGAATTTCAGGTGTTACGTTTGCTTATTTCTGTCAGTTGTCTCTGAGGTGTCGTCAGTTGCACGATCAATGGATAAGATTGTTGAAAGTGACGTAGCATATACCAGCCCGAATGGAGTCTTCTGACTGTCTTGAGAATGACGAGTAATGAGATGGCATCGAGTTTGACCGTACTAAAGACGCTCGATGTGTTAGGCAATAGGAACTCTTATCTGTCGAAAGCTAGAAGAACGTTGAATGATTTTAGGATGATGTCCATCATGTTGTCAAGATCCATGCAATCCGAATGCCTGCTTAAAGTTTAATAATGACTGGATGGATGTCTGTTGCAACGTTTTTTGTATTGGCATTGAGCACAGGGGTAGGTTCGTCTTGGCAGCTCACTGAATGGACA
>JAHWFP010018357.1:68276-79800 GCA_023313725.1 Lithobius niger
TTTATTACCTGCACCTTACTAGTCCTGATTTGCCATTGTGCTGTTTTGTCGTGCATTGTTTTGCTGCACGCTGTTTTGTTGTCATGCTGTTTTGATGCCGCTGTTTTGTCGTGCGCTGTTATTTCGACACTGTTTTGAGGGATGTAAGCAGATCTAATCACATGTTTAAAAAAACACGATACCACAAAATGATTTTTGGATGAGCTAACTATACCAGCACATTCATTACCTTAGTGCATACAAATCCGGAGTGTTTTGGCACTGATTAAATTCAGATGGACTTGAACAGCTACAGTCGTGAAGCTGATCGTTCTTCAAAAGTTCCTCACAAGCAACTTCTTCACCAATTCTTCTATTGATCATGTTTCTCTGAAATAGTGTTAGTAGAAAAGCTTAGATAAACAGAGTGAGTATAAGATTCCTTTCTAAGTAACCTGAGGAAGGGAGAATTTTAATACACAACTTACAACAAACAAGCAGCTGGAACTCGGAATCTCCCAAGGACTGAACGTATTGACTTTCTTTTTCAAGATAAAAAATAAATTGGTATTGTGAATGGGATAAAAAGTGAAAGTCTCAAAGTGTCTGTCTGTCTTGTAGTCGCTTGGAATCTGAAACCAGTCAAAAAATTGTATTTTTAGTGCCTAAAGGTAAAGCTAATGCAAACTATAGAGATGCATACAAAAAAGGTGAACAGCTATGCAAACTGGGTCACTTTCTCCCCTCCAGTGCCACAATTAGGGGTTTTGCAAAGGGTGCCCAGGAGGCAGGGGACCCAAAATTCAAGAGTGTACGGGCCCAACTACGACAAAATTGACTTTCAAAATACCGTAGCGGTTTTTACTCTGAAAGCTCATACTGTCTGTTGAAAAATCGGAAGAATTTGGTGATGATTCCTTGTTTCTGGAATTTTGCGTTAAGTTTTCTGAACTGACATTTGAAAATTGACTTTTGTGTCATCGGAACTGGGAATCGCTTTGTCCCCAAAATTACGTATTTACATAATAAGGGTGCAACATTTTGCTCTTGCACCCCTCCCTAGGAAAAGCTAGTTGTGGCACTGCTCCCGTCACCCTTCCATACATTTCTGTAAACACAGTGATGTGAGACACAGAACTACAATACAATACAAAAGACAAAACCTGGCTTGAGCATGCTCATGAGCCAAACCCCCCTCTCCAAATACAAGCTCATTCGTTACATGCTGTCAAAGCGAGCCTTGAAGCTTGACAGGGAAGGTGCAGTTACCACTCGAATTGGCAGCGTGTTCCAAAGCACTACAATTCTCTCAGTAAAGAAAAGTGTCTAGTGTTGTTGTGTGAGGGTTCACCTTGCAGTTTGTAACAGTGGCCTCGTGTGTGCGTAACCTGAGAAAGATCAAGAAAGCTTCCATAGTCAATGTCCAGTAGTTGATTGAGTAGTTGGTACACAAGGATCATGTCTCCTCTGTTGTAGCGATCTTCAAGACTGGTGAGGTTTAAGGCTTTGAGTCGCTCTTGGTATGGCAAGTGCTTAATTTCAGAGCACTTTTTGGTGAACCATCGTTGAACGCGTTCGAGGCGGCTGAGGTGGATATGGTAGTGGGGCCTCCAAACTTGGACACAGTAATCCAGGAGTGGGCGCACTTAAGTAGTGTACAGGATTTTAGTAGTAGCTGGAGTCAGGTATGTAAATCCGGAGAGTATAAAGCCTCCCATCCTACGCGATCTGTTTATGACAGCGTCAGCTTGCTGCTTGAAGGTGAGCCTGTCATCAATGATTATACCCAAGTCACGCTTTTGTGTGATGGATTCCATTGTAGAGTTACCAAAAATGTAATTGGCACGTACATTGTTGTGACCGAGATGCATAGTGACACACTTCTGGGAGCCAAACTGCAGGCCATGAGCAGTGGCCCAGTCATGAATTTTAAAGAGGTCTTCTTGGAAAACTTTGGTGTCCTCTTCGCTGATGACTGGTCGGTATAACTTCAGGTCATCAGCAAAGAGGAGGCTTATGGAATCCACAATTGTTGGTAAATCATTAATAAAAAGGAGAAAAAGGATTGGCCCCAGAACCGAACCTTGTGGTACACCAGAAGTCATGGGAAGCCAGGTGAAGCCAGAACTAGTAATCTTAATCACATTATTTAAAACTCGTTGTTTTCACAGTGATGTATACAAAACTTATCGATCAGATCATAACTTTATGGGGGAACTGAATGACAAGTTTTCACAAGTAATACATTTTTTAACACTAGCCATTAAGAATGGAACCCATGGCAATGGGGCTCTGTATTCTTTACGCCACGAATGCAAGACTGGACAATTAGAGAAATCAAATTAATTAAATTGTTATAGTATGTGGTGTAAAAAGGTGCATGCAAAGGGAAGACTAAAGTAAATCTAAACTTGAAGAGCGTCTTACCTGAACTATGTACAAAATACCTGAATTTCATCTAAAATAAATTGCATCTAAAACTTAAATCCATTAGCTGAAGTACATCTACCCTGAACTACGTCTAAACTGAAGAGACCCTAAATTGAAGAGCTTCTAAACTGAAGAACATCTCCACGAACTTCCCGACTGACCTTTGGGCCCATCAGTCTGCATCTGGCCAAATGCTTACATAGCTTGGCATGCTGGGAAGCGATTGGTTACTATCCTTAATGCTTGAGATGAGAAAAATGGGAACAGAAATGCAAATTATTTGGGGAACAGTTGGTTCACCGATTTACATCACAATCCTTTCATTTTAAGTAAATGTAGATGGATAAAAGCAATGGTTAACTTCATTCTCCACTTTTGATTATCAGTACTATGCAAGCTACTGGCATGGCCAAACACTAAATTTATGTTTTAAACCAACATTTGAAAGAAAAGGAAATGGAAAGGATTTGTATAGTCCACAAAAAAGGAAAGACAATATTTCAAAATTACCAATTAATATTGTTAATTGTTATGTAACCAATGAAAAGCATGTTATGTACACTACGCCTTAACTTACCTGCCAAAAGTATTTATTTTCCATATTCAGCATGTCGACGCATCCTTTCACTTGCAAAATATTCTTATCAACCAGTGTTTGTGCAATATCAGGCTCCTAAATGAGACGGATAATATATTAATGATACAACTTCGACAGCAGGTTGCATTTGGACAATGGCATCAGCACCAATACAACTGTTCATAAATAAGTTTTTGCCCACGTTTACAATTTGTGCAACTTCCATTATTTCATTTCAATTCTCTCTAGTTTACAAGTCCTAGAAATGAAAATTGAACTTGCAAAATTCCTGATAGAAAGCAAAAACTGCTTTTGGCACTCACAAACTTACCAGTTTCAGTAATTGTAAAGGTAAAAAAATGATCCCTTTAGGGCTTGTTTGAAGGAATGGAAAAAGTGATTTGCTGGAGGGTAGTATTGATTCTCTATTTAAAGAGCCTCATTGGGAAAGAAGAGCCTCATTGTTGCTGGTCACTGAATTTGTAGAGACTGTTAACTAGTCTTCTTAGGTCTTGTCTTTGCCACTCAGATTCTTGATGGTTAGAATGAGTTCACTCTTTATTCGTTGTCATTCAAGTGTCAGCAGCTAGAATGCTACAAGCTGGTTTGACTATGATGTATTCTTTAGCCCCACGACAAGTTTTATGGCACATCTCTGGACACATTCAAACTTGTTAGTCTTCGATACAGTGCCACCACATACATACTGCTAACCTTTGCTGCAGTGCAGTAAAAAGAGTGTTGTAACAATGTGGGTACATGAGCAGCTAACTATTATCCGACACCTTACGTTTTCATTGTTGTTATTGTTTAGCCATTGTAGTGTGAGGATGAGTCGAGTGCACGAGAATAAAGACGCAGTGTTCTCCGCGGTTTTTGTCCTGATTCATGGCTTATAAGGAGGGCGGAGTATTACTCTAATCCTATTGCCATAACTTTATCCTGTTCTAATTTACTCATTACCTTATCCTATTCTGATTTGCTGTTCCATTTAGCTGCCTTATACAGGAGGAACTATTTTTTGACGTAATGTTCCCGTCCGGATATAAATGTAGAATCAGGATGAACCGTTTATGTTGTCCATGTTGGCAGTGGCTTTACTTACCGAGTGGTCCTGCGAACAACTGGTTAATTGGATTTGGGCTTTCACTTGTCTATGGTAAGCATTGTGAAGTAGCAGACTACTTTTCCCCTCAGTTTTGTTACTTTTTACTTATTTGAACTTCCCCCTTTGTTGACCCCATTTTCTGCTTCTGGTGAATCAATGCATTGTTGGTTTGTTTGTGGTACACTTCACCTCTTTGCTTATGTCATGCTCTTGTGTTTTTGCCCCACTTTGCTTGAAGCGTGTAACCACCGCTACAACATGTATAGTGGCCGTGGTACATGACAAAAAAGTGAAATATACGGCAGTTGAGTTAAAACGTTTCCCTTGGCAGAGGGTTTCTTTAGGACCCCTAGATTGATTACAGAAGTGGTGCCACGACGTTCGTCCCTTAGGGCCCGAAATGGCAGCCATCTATAAAAATGGCCGCCGTAATCTTCCCAAAAAATAAAAGCCGTGCAAAAACCGTTAGTGATGCACAAAAACGGTTGAGATAAAAGTTGTTTGCAATAATGTAATCTACAATGTCATTCCCATACATTTTTTTCATATCTCTTATGGTTTTCTAGAAAAATGGATTTCGGCCATTTTCGGGCATTTTTCGGCTAACTTTCAACTTTCAACTGCTGGTGCGTCGTTTCTTATTCAGGTGGATGGCTCTAATTAGATTCATACGAAAGGTGGGACTGTTTTCTTTGCAACAAGGGTAGTTGAAAGGATCTACGACGGTTAGGAACCGAGGTAGGCCCATTTTACTAGTGGATTTTATCACAGGCACCGTTGGATTTTTCGCTCATTTTCAACTTTCAACGGCTATTCGACGTGTCTAATTTAGGTAGATGACTCCAATTAGACTCATTCCAAAGGTGGGACTGTCGTCTTTTCACAAGGTTAGTTGAACGGGTCTATGATTGTTAGGAACCGAGGTACGCCCGTTTAACTAGGGGATGGTATAACAGTCACCTTTGGATTTTTCGCTCATTTTTAACTTTCAACTTCTATTGTGACGTGTCTAATTTAGGTAGATGACTCCAATTAGATTCATTCGAAAGGTACGAATGTATTCTTTGCAACAAGGGTCATTGAAAGGGTCTACCTAAATTAGAAACGTCTCAGCACCAGTTGAAAGTTGTAAATAAGCGAAAAGTCTAACGGTGATTGTTATACCAGCCCCTACCAAAACGGTCGTTTCTTTAGTCGTAGACCCTTTCAACGACGCTTGTTGCAAAGAAGACATTCCCACCTTTCGAATGAATCTATTTGAAGACATCTACCTAAATTAGACAGGTCACAGTAGAAGTTTAAACTTGAAAATGAGCGAAAAATCCGACGGTTACTGTGATACCATCCCCTAGTAAAACGGGTGTACCTCGCTTCCTAACAGTCATAGACCCTTTCAATTACACTTGTTGAAAAGAAGACATGCCCACCTTTTGAACAAATCTAATTGGAGTCATCTTCCTAAATTATACACGTCACAATAGCAGTTGAAAGTTGAAAATGAGCGAAAAATCCAACGGTGGCTGTGATACCATCCCCTAGTAAAACGGGCGTATCAAACATTCGCACCTTTCGAATGAATCTAATTGGAATCATCCTCGTAAGTTAGACACAATAGTAGTTGAAAGTTGAATATGAGCAAAAAAACGAACGGTACCTGTGATACCATCCCCTAGTAAAACGGCGTGGCCCGGTTCCTAACAGTCGTAGACCCTTTCAACTACTCTTGTTGCAAAGAAGACATTTCCACCTTTCAAATGAATCTAGTTGTAATTATCTACCTAAGTTAGACACGTCACAATAGAAGTTGAAAGTTGAGCAAAAAATCCAACGGTAGCTGTGATGCCATCCCCTAGTATAACTCGGTTCCTAATAGTCGTAGATCCTTTAAACTACACTTGTTGCAAAGATGACATTCCCATCCCACCTTTCGAATGAATCTAATTAGAATAATCTACCTACGTTAGACATGTCACAATATAAGTTGAAAGTTGAAAATGAGCAAAAAATCCAACGGTGACTGTGATACCATCCCCTAGAAAACGGGCGTAGCTCGGTACCTAACAGTCGTAAACCCTTTCCACTGCCCTTGTTGCAAAGACGACAGTCCCACCTTTCGAGTGGTTCTAATTGGAGCCATCCAACTGAATTAGAACCGACGCAGCAGCAGTTGAAAGTTGAAAGTTAGCCCGAATTTGGCAGAAAAAGGTCTAAAATCCATTTTTCTCGAAAACCATAAGATATATAAAATAAATGTATGGGAATGACATTGTAGATTATACTATAATTGCAAACAACTTTTATCTCAACCGTGTTTGCGTATCACTAACGGTTTGCACAGTTTTCATTTTTTTTGGGAGATTACGGCGGCCATTTTCAAAGATGATTGCCATTTCGGGCCCTAAGGGACGAATTTCGTGGCACCACTTCTGAAATCAAACTAGGGGTCTTAACGAAACCCTGTGCCCAGCGAAACCTTTTAACAATCAAATGCCGTATTTTCATACCTACCACAGCTACTAGTAGGCTTTTTGGTGTGTAAAAAACCTACTGTGAATCTTTGGGCCGGCGACATCTTTTCACCAAGCATTAGGGTCTGTGGACTGTTTGAGATGGTGTACCATACTTCGACGGGACTGTTTACACCTGTGAGTAGGACTATCCTTTACGCTCCTCCCATGATGCAGTGAGCGTAACAACGGTTTGTCTTTATCGTGAGCAAAACGAGGAAGGTCTTTCCAGTCTGGCCTTATGTCGAGTCCACTTAGAGTAGGAAGTTGCTCTGTACCGCCGGTCCCAAAGATACTTATTTTTTTTTCATTGCCATTCAGGTTCTCAAGGCTAATAAACCCACGCTTAAGAGTTTATGCCTGCCTTCCATCTTGGTTTATGTATGTACGACCATGTTTCAGGGCGGCCTCATCCCATTCCTCCTCAAGTCTAATAGGACGACTCGACCAGAAATGTGTGGTTTAATCGTTGTCAACTCCCCCCCCCCCCATTCCCGTCACGTGGTAATATAGTCTTCAAACGGCTTCCTCTTACGTCACGACCAGACGACCGCAACATGAATAACCCGAAAAACCCAGCGTAATTCAGCGATCGTCTTACCTTGCAGATGATGACCGATGCCAACCTTCATTCCCAGCAGTGACACAATTAAAGGGGGTGAATAGGGCGTAAACTACCCTGGCCCAGGGAACAAGCGGGCCCACAATTCAAAACAGAGACCCACATTTTTACCTAAAATTGCTATAAAATAGGCCACCTTTCTGATAAGACTTAATATATTATCCAGTTAAATAGGAAGGCGCTAAAATTAGAATATGCAGACGACAGTTTAAAAGTGCATGGATAGATTTCACGTAAAATTCAGCGTGTTTCCCTCTTCTTATATTTAAAATCTGGTAGATCTGGCAACACGGTGCAAATTTGGTAGATTTTTTTTTCTGGAAGTGGACAATTGGGCCATTTTTTGTCTCTATCGATCAACTAACTATACCGTTAGGATGAAATTGGTATTTTTATTGGTAATGTTTGTTTTAGCCAATTAGGGGGAGGGGTAATTGGAGAGGTGGTGAAGTTTTTTTTAGTGGATTGTTATTTTCGAGATGGGCAGAATGAAGCCACCAAACAACTGATCATGAAGCCGATGGGCCAACGGAAGGAGAGGTTGTTACGATTCCAACTATGGATGATTTATTTCGAAGTTATTTTATATAGCAACTTCAAAACTTGGCAACTTTGTTTTTGTACAGATTTTACTGTTGATTCTGTTTTACCTAATGTGCTTTTTGAACCATTGCACTGTTGGGTTAACAGAAGTGCTACTACCAAATATAATGGTCAACTTAGTGTTTAGTTTTGCCAGTTGTGTACAATATTCGCAAAGCTAAATGGTATCATGACTTCAAATGATGAAAACTCTGCAGGAATTGAGTTTTGTTTTGTTCATTTGTCTGCATTAACGATAAGTCCATTTTAAGTCATGGTGGTGATGGGCTAGCAGAAGGACTACAGTACTAACAAACAAAACGGCCAAGTCAATTTCCAGTTTTGCTAGCTAAACAAATTGTTTCTAATACCTTCTTTTGCCTTGATCGGTATGGCGGCTGATTAGTCCCAGCAGTGGCATAGGCTCTGAGCTATGACATACTTTACTTCTCTTACCATTACGTGCATGAGAGGAGAGCAGGGAAGTAACCAGAAACGATCAGAGGCAGCACGATAGCTCGATTTTGCCAACTTCTTTATCTTCTCTGATAATTGTAGGAAGCTGCCTTCCCCCCCCCCCCCCCCCCCCAAGGCCCTATGGTCCTTGGTAGTTGTCCTGGATAGTTGGCCAGGTGGTATTGCACGCCAAACTTCAAAACCAAATAATTGTTTTCAGTGAGACGCATGTTCATGGCTTGAAGCTTGAGTCCAGGATTCCATCCTGAAAATGTTGTCGTGAAATTGTGTAGTGCTTACAGGGTTATACAGCACGTATTTTTTTGTATCATTTAAAAAAAAGACAGTCACCTTAACAGTTAGCTATGGTCAAACGGGGTGTTCATAAAAAAGATAAAGAGGGGACCAATAACCCCAACCTGTGGGACTCCACTGCGTACATTGGCAGAGTGAACCCTCCACACGTCCATCTCTAACATCTTTTGGTGAGGGATGAAGATCACCACATAAGAATTGCTCCCGAAAGCAGTAGTTATAATTACGTACATTGCTTTTATTTATTTTAAACGAAATATGGGGAAGGATATGAAGCAAGCATAACACTTGCCAAAATACCTTCTAAATATAAATACGAATGCTAATCTATTTATGTTGCCTTTTGGACTGAAATCTGAAATGTCAGACTGCCTGAGTGGGGAATCGAACCCACGACCCTTGGAACCAAAGGCCAGAGTCCTACCGCTCAGCCATACTGACATGGCCGCTTTTCGAGCCCAGTTGGCTTTCTGTCCCGTGTATAACCTTCTAAATATACTAGAAGCATACCTTTACAGAAATATGTACAGATTCCACGGTAGATTGCTCTTCTGTCGGATACACGAAATCTTGATGGAGCACTACATAACCACCGTTGTCGATGATGACACACCTGTCGATGGAATAAGTAAACCAACATTCTTACATTTCAAAGTTATTGGTACTAGAACAAAATTCTTTTAAAAAAGTATATATAAAGTAGCTCCTTGATAAGGGACCGCTCAGAATTTGTGAGCCGGGGGGAGGGGGTATGGAAGTTTGTGGTGGAGCCCTTCCAAAATTTTTTAGTCCCCCCTAAACTCGCCCTAAAAATTTTGTGGACCCCCTTTTTTGGGGGGGGTTTTTTTTTTTTCCCCCCCCCCCCCCCCCTTGCAAAAAAAATCGAAGCATTTATAGTTGATAACCGTTTGTGTTTCCACATATCCATCCATTCCTGGTCTGAAGGTAGACTCAGAAATAATCCTGTGGTCGACTCCTGGTGTTAGCATCCCATCTTGTTCGATCAGAGAATTGGCTGTGCAATGCAACCAGTGCGAAAACACCGTTTTGTTTTTTGTTTAACGAGAATTAACCAAAATTGGTCATTCTGCTCGATCGACGGAGAGAGTAACAATTTAACTGGAAAAATCCAACCAGAAAACTCCGTTGTCAATTTTTAAACAATAAACCACATGTGTTACAACCACATGTTGCAGATATCTGAGAAAGGAATACATACGCCTGACTGGGAAAATACTACGCTTTATAATCATGAGATATTTTAAAATTAAATTACTAATGTTTACAGCGGGGTTCGGGGCGCAGCCCCGAAAGCTGAAGCAATCTTATTGATTCAGAAGAACTTTTTTAAAGAATTCTGAAGAGCATTTTTAGGACAACTGCACAACGTGAATTGCCAAAAAAAAAATGAAAATTATTACGCACCCCCCCTTTCAGAGCCAGTGAAAAATTTTGTTTCCCCCCTTGAAGGGCAGCAAAAAAATTAATAGCCCCCTCTTTTTCTCTAACCCCCCCCCCTCCCTGCTGAGAAATTCTGAGCGGTCCCTAAAGCAATCTTTGCTCATTGCGCAACATAATTTCGTCGAAGAAAAATATATCAACAGTTGACGCATTTCTTTGCCAGACACCAGTTACAATTTATGGCCAGGAGGTGGAGGGGGGGGGGGGGGGCAAATACCATTAATTGTTCTATTGATTTAAAACTATACAGGTAATTAAAGAATGTGTCTATTTTTTTGGACAGCTTGCTTGACGCACTGTACAAACATCGAAACACTAGCTAAGTTTCAGTCCGTAAGTTGAATTCCATTATTTGAACGGTTATAATTTTCAAAATAATAAAAACCACAGCTCACTGCACACCGAGTTATGACAAGATGACAAACTGGTACAGTACTCGGTAGTTTATCGCTTCCAAACTGCCCCTTTCGTTGTTAACAAATACGTTGAAGAGGCTCTAAAACGATAGAGTAATGTGATCTTCCCATAGTTGAAATGATGTGTGACAATGAACTGTCAACAAAATAATATGATTGTTGTGACACTTCAGGTACTTTTGCTGTCAGTTGAGTGCACAATCAATAAAAATAGAAAATAGAGGCCCCCCAACAATGCACTTCTCATTATGCAAAATAATTATTTTTATACTTTTCACTATCGACGACTGTTACACTAATGCTTTTTAGGATTTATTTTTCTTTTACACTTAGTATAATTTATTGTTCGTCCTGGGATGGTAGAAAGCTGCATATTATTGAATCTACAATTTCTCGTTTGTCGCAATTACAAAATCTTGCCTTGAGCCAATGACCCTGCTACGTGGGCCTCGTATTAGGGTGAAAGGGTCCCATTTCAGGGTGACTTAGCCGTATCTCGTATCAGGGTGAGAGGCCTCATATCAGGGTAAGGGGACTCATATTAGGACGACGGGCCCTGTATCAGGGCTAGGGCCGAGAGGCCCCAATATCAAGGTGAGGGGAGCCTCGTATTAGGATGAGGGGCCCATACCAGGGTAAGGGATAAGGGAGCCCTATATCAGGGCAAAGGGGCGAGAGGGTGAGGGGGCTCCATATCAGGTGAGAGGCCCCATTTCAGGATGAGTCCCCCCCCCATATTTAAGTGAGGGGCCCATGTCAGGGTGAGGGGGTCATCTTGAAAGGTCTGCCTCGGGGCCCCAACATGGGTTAATAAGCCCCTGGTCATATAGAGAACCCACAACCAACTACATAAATAGAATTATAATTTTTTTAAAGGCTAAATATATTTAATGGTACTGTCTAGTAACATGCCTATCACGTGATTGAATCTTCAATACATATTTACCCAGCAGTTTGATTCTTCAGTTAGTCCAAAGTCTTCCAAGTCAGTCTATTTTTTTTTAATTACCCTTATTTTTTAATTACCCTTGATAGCAAACTATTACTAGACCCAATGTATTTGTAAATCCA
>JAHWFP010018358.1:0-87251 GCA_023313725.1 Lithobius niger
TCACTCTACATATTTTTTAAAGACATTATAAAGATACTTAACCTAATAATAAGCACTAACCAACCTGTAGAATTTTGTTCAAGTCCTGTTGTTTATTTTTCAAACATTGTTACATGGATCAAATCGGTATGATTATTGAAGTATGGTGCATTTATCAAACATGTGCGTGTCTCTAAAGAAATGGACCTTCGAGATTATAAACTCTGTCTTTATGTTTATCCAACCACGAAGGCAACACAACTTTGAAAGGTAACAGGGACTCTTCTTCATCGGTCAGCTTCACACAGGGAGTGCTGTCATTTTTAAACAGGTCGAGTAAGCAGTTTTTTCTAGTTGTTTTTGTCCTTAAAGGGGTAATTCCGAATAGCGCAGTACTCGAAATCATTCGTAGTATGCTGATGACAGTGCCTTGATTCACAGGCACTTGAAATATCAGGTAGAAATTGATTGTTCCATGTTGTAAAGTACCGATGCAGTAACCTTTCAACTGGAATTCGGCAGTCAAGGCATCTAAAATGGTGGTACACATGATTTTATCGGCAGGTGATAAACCTAGTTGAGCGTTTTACGTTAAACAGCTTCCTACAGGTGCGTCTTTCGTCTTGTAGTAGCCTTTGACTGGACAAGGAGAGTTTGCTGGTACTTCCATCATGGTCAGCTCTGGGAAGAAGAATGACGTTTCTTGAGCCATCTCCGGTTGTTATTATCGATATAATATCATTATTATTCATATTATTATTGTTGTTATTATCATTAGTAGTAGTAGACACTAGCTTGTAGAATTGGGATCACATGACCGTCATCGTGCTAAGTTAATAGACTTGACTGTCTTGAGTTAATACCTCAAGCTCATGAGACCATTCTTCGATTTCACCAACCATCGACTTGATCGTTTTATATTGATCAATCGTTTGTGTATCCAATGTTACGACGCTGAACACCTTCTCGTTGTTTACAGTGAAGTAGGAGATAGCAAATGTAGGTCTTGTATACGAAATCTGAGCCAGACGAGTACCAGACAGTGCAACCATCCACCTTTCGAATAATGGTAGCATTTTCGACCACTCTTCCATGCTGAAGCACACACCGTGTCCTATAGGTGTAAATGTTACAGGATTTTCAGAGGATCTCCTAATATGCACCCTGGTCACACCATTAAATTTATTGCAAGTGAGGAAAATGCAGTTTCCCAAATCAACCGACATTTCGGGTTTGAAAGGGGTACTCAGTTTGTTTAGTAGACATTGTTGGAAAATAATAATAATAATCAATATATATCCTATAATAACGGTTGGTCGTTCCTGAGAAGTGAAAAAAAAAAATATAAGTGATATTCCTGAGCTCTGTGTAACAGCATTTGACGACGTTGCTCAATGATACCACACGCATTGTTTAGAGCTTGGACTTTTGCCATTTGCAACTTAATAGTTTCCAGTGCATATGACGATAATGCTATTTGCCTATCATCATAATTATTGAAATAGGAAATTATTAACGTTGGTCCTACGTAGAATAGAATCGGTGAATCGTCATCAAAATGTTTAACCCACTGCGGAAATTTATGTTCAAATTTGTTCCAATCCTCTATGTTAAACGTAATGCCATCTGAAATCGGGGCCCCTTCCTCGTCAAATCTCTCGAGTGTGACTTGAATGAACTCATTAACTCTTGAGTACCTCAGCTGTTACGTTATTCGCTAGTTCAATGCTCATGATAGTGATAATAACAACGATAATACTAAGAGCAATAATAATAATGATAATATTAGTACCTGTGAACAACAGGAACCGAAAATTAAAATTACCTACTGTTTAAAACAAAACCTGCAGCACAAAGTTACGAAAAAGAAATTCGGCATGACTTGTCAAGAGTGGAGCGTACGAAGCTTGTGGTGCGTTGAGTACAACTTTTTAAGTTGGAAAGTAAGCTCTTTTATACCAATTTTCTTGGCATCCGTCCGCCTTTTTTCTTTTGTAACATTAGTAAGGCCTTACATCCTTGACTTGGCGGTTTCTGAATAGCATTTTAATTAATTTACTCTTACTGTACCCTTTTTTTAGTACAGACATGACGCAGCAGTTTGGTACAATTTACGATGCCGTTTGCTTACACTTTTTAAATGGAACGTCAGACATTACATAGCAGTTTTGGCGAGTAGCCTTTTTATGATGATAAATGACCGCCTAGACGGATTAAACACATTCCATAGAGACACGACTTTGTCAAATAGCCTTACGGATGTAACTTAGACGTTTGATAACCTTGACTTTGACACTTTGGTTGTTATGTAATCATTTCAATTGGATACTGACCTCTAATGATGATCACGAGCTCTTGGAGCGTGACGATTACCTAATGCTAGCAATTTCTTATACAGGGTGGGGCAGAAAGGACGGAACACCCTTGGCAATCAAAGATGGTTAATGTTAGGATAATGAAACTTTGCATGGAATGTAGGCGAACGGGGAGCCAACTAACCATGAATCGATCACTGACCTTGACGCATATTTTCAAGGTCATCGTGATGCTAACTTTTTAACTATGCTTCGTAGAACTTCAGTTTAAATTAGAAACTTGTATACATTGGCAAGGCATGGCCATTGCAAAAAACAGAACGAAATTCGGTACGCTAGTTTAGGAGTTACGAAAATTGCAAGCATCATTTTGTTGTGCTGACCGAATGGCTTTCCTGCCAAACAGTGAGTGTAAAATTAAGTCCGGTGGTCCTCAAAGTACATGAAGCATGCTTGGAAACAAACAGCAACTGACACAATGATGACTCGACGCTAGCTCAACACAACCTGCTACATTACACATATAAACAGAATGGTGCTGCAAACTACAGCATCTTATGCAAGTTGGCGTAGTTTAGTCACCGTGGTCGTGTAGAAATGAAACGATAATGTTATTTCTGATTTTGTTTCAGTGCTGATCATGGTTAATGAATTATGCCAATTTGCGTATGCTGCCAACACCATTACCTACCAATACAATGCATGGTGTACGAAAGAGCCTGACAGAACTATTTGGCAGGAAAGCCACTCGGCCACCACAACAATGATTCTTGTAATGCCCGTAACTCCTAAACTAACGTACCGAATTTCGTTCTGTTTTTTTTTTTCGTTGGCCATGCCTTGACACTGTCTACAAGATTCTAATTTACTCTGGCGTTCTACGAAGCATAGTTAAAAAGTTACCATCACGATGACCTTGAGAATATGCGTCAAGGTCAGTGATCGATTCATGGTTAGTTGGCTCCCCGTTCGCCTACATACCATGCAAAGTTTCATTATCCTAACATTAACCATCTTTGATGGCCAAGGGTGTTTTGTCCTTTCTGCCCCACCTTGTATATATATGAGTTAGGTTTTCTCGTTGACTGTAAACATGACTTGCGTGTGTAGGCTGTGTGTAGGCACGATAATCGGGAAGTTGAACATATGTTTTTTTTTCATCAGAACCGCTATTCAATCCGTCATTTTGGTTTTAACAAATGGTGTTTCCTTTTTTTTTCCTGTAGGACAGTGATCCCAGTATCTAGTCTATAGTACCGTTAAACCTAAGTGTCAAAAAAGACTTCGGACGATAATATGCTAAGGGGATGGGTGGATTGGAGGAGACGGTGACTTCTGCCCAAGTTGTCAAATCTGCCCCATATGCAAGAGCGTTCATGAGGTTAGCTTATTTTAATGTCATTTTCCTTTTAGCATTATGTAAACAAAATCTGCAGCGACTTCCATCTAAGTTGACACATTCATAAGAGACGTATTCACGAGCGGCTTTTCGCGTCTGACCCGTTACTTAACCTTTCACACCATTAGCGGAACCGTTTAGTTTGCGATTCATTCAGACACAAGATGTGGCAACTGACGGTTTGTCCAGTAGTCGCGGTGTTCGCTGGTGTCATGTAGACCGGTATGGTCTACATCGTCTGCCGTCGCGCGTTGGACTACATGGTCAATGCCGAGCATGTCGGTTGTGGTAGTGACGCTAATAACAACGTCGCCGTAGACGTCCAGACATCCATCCGACCACCACCACCACCACCTCCACCGTCCAACAGCCGCCGGGCACACCTCCGTCGCCCAGCCGCCTGTGCTGCCGTTCACGGACAAAGACCTGGTGGGTACCTGGGATAGAATACGGTCGTCGGCTGGTGCTCGCCAGGTCTAGCCGTCGTACGTTTCCGTGTCAAAAACTGCTTGGAGTCGGTACAAAATTAGTTTATTAATGCTTGATATTGTTTTAGGTTTCTTTACTCTTACGACGGTGAGTAAGTATGGCTTCATTTTTAATTCCTAGTAACATCAACGGACGGACGATGTGATGCCGGGTCGACCACCACCACTGTAGTCCATGCTGTTAGTGTAAAAACATTTCAGTTCCGGCAACAAGCTGCATATTGCACACGGAAGCTGCTCACATGGTTTAGTTTACAAATCCGCCGGGAGTCACTCCCGGAAGTAACGACGTATAGCCGTGATGACGTCATCAAAATGGCCACGACACGATGTACTAAATCTCTACCATCTCCGGAACTAATTGATCAATCGTATCGTGCAACCTATTGTTGGAAAGATAATTTAATTTGCTAAAAGAAATGCCTGACTAATATATGTCATAAATCTGTTAGTTTTGGTTTAATCTGAAGAAAACATAATATGACTACTGTGCGATATACTGTTTCCCAATTATCTCCGGAACTAATTGGTCAATCTTTTCGTGTATCCTATTGTTGGAAAGGTAATTTAATTTGCTAAAAGAAATGCCTGATTAATATTTGTCATAAATCTGTAAGTTTTGGTTTAATCTGAAGAAAACATAATATGACTACTATGCGATATACTATTTCCCAATTATCTCCGGAACTAATTGGTCAATCTTTTCGTGTATCCTATTGTTGGAAAGGTAATTTAATTTGCTAAAAGAAATGCCGGAACAATGTACGCCGTATGTATATTAGTTTCTGTGTAATTTGAAGGAAAGCACGTTATGACTTCCTCAAAATGGTGACCATGCAATATACTAAACATATCTGCAACACATATCTGCAACACCCACAGCGACCAAAAAAGCATTACTTGTGGTGTTCCCCAAGGATCGATTCTTGGCCCACTTTTGTTTATTCTTTACATAAATGATATTACTCAGGTATCTGATATTATTAAATACGTTTTGTTTGCTGATGACACTACAACACATGCAGCAAATAGAAATCTCAATGAGTTACAATGTACTATTAACAACGAACTTGCAAAAGTTACAACTTGGCTTCTCGAAAACAAGCTAACTTTAAACGTTTCAAAAACGAATTATATGGTTATATGTCCTCGGCAACGTCGTTATGATAAAACACAACTAAACATTAGTCTTCAAGGTGTGCAGTTAAAACAAGCAACTCATGTGAAGTTCCTTGGAGTTACCATTGATGACCATTTATCATGGAACGAGCATATCAGACAATTACGAAGCAAGCTGTCGCGGAGTGTTGGAATCTTAAGACATTTGAAACAATACCTAAACTCTCGAACACTCTTGATGTTGTACAATTCATTTATCTTGCCTTACTTTAATTATTGTAGCGTAGTCTGGAGCAACACTTCCCAGAGTAACCTTCATAGGCTTCATTTAATTCAGAAAGCAGCAGTTAGAATATTGACCTTTGCCAGACGCTTTGACCATACAACTCCACTCTTCATTGCACAGAAGATTCTACCAGTTTGCAAACTTATGGCATATAATCAAATTATTTTCACATACAAAACCTTGAAAAATCTTATACCATACAAATTTGAGGAAACTATATACAATTATAGTCTCCATAATCACCAGACCCGGACAGCCGGAATGCTTCACGTGGCGTACCACAGAACCAAACTATCACAGTGTAACTATAGCAACAGGGCCATGCGCCAATGGGATATGTTACCTGAGCACCTAAAGCAATTGTCATCCCTGCATTTGTTCAAATCTAATTTAAAGAAGACACTTTTGGAAGCGCTACTGTTAAGTAATTTAACTTAATTTTCAACCCCTCCCCCTCCCCCATATGTGCTGAGACCAACCTTCATGTGTTTATTTTTACTTACTACTAGTTTTTAGATTTTTTTACTTTCACTTCTGATAATTTAATTTTTTTTATGTACTTATGTTTACCTGTACCTGGGATTGATAAGACTATTTGTCTTTATATTCTTTGTAGTTGTTTCATTTTCTTGTGTGTAATAAACCCTTTACTTTACTTTACTTTAAATCTCGTGTATCTCCGGAACTAATTGATCAATCTTATCTTGCGACCTATCGTTGGAAAAGCAATTTAATCCTCTAAAGGAAATGCCTGAACGATGTATCCCGTAAATAATTTAGTTTTTGTTTAATTATTGCCGCTTTATATGTGGCTCTTTTGGGAACGGTAAATTATTAAAGCTGTGTTGTATTGTTCACAGTGCGTCACTTGAGCAATGACCTTCACAGGCACACTGTAGTGTACAAGAAAGTCATTGTTTAATATGACATCTCGTACCTCTCTTAGTACACTTGCAAGTCTAAAGAGGCTACGTTACCCCAGCAGTTGGCATCCATCCCAGAATATCAATTCAGCCGATTCTTGTTGCGTCAGTAAAAACCGGCAAGCGGCGACTACTGTGGCTTCCAAAAGACATTAGAAAGAAGCAAACACTTTACCATAAGACCGTGGAAAACAAAAGTCCACTTGAATATTCGGTGAATAAAACGTTCACCATCCTCAGAAGAGCACATTAACAAAAAGTACTACGAACTACATTTCGAAGCTGTTCGAAAGCGTGTCCACAGGCAACCGGTAAACTGGAACGCGCTCCACCACTGATCTGTACGTTGCACATCTAGACCTAACTCGGCGCCCCCTTGCTTGTCAAATGTGGCGCTAAGAGCAGGGTGCACAATCCTTTTATGAACACGTACTGGCTTTCCGTGAACTTTATGTGTACAATTTTGTAAAATGTATTAATAAACTTAAAATGTAATTATACAGCATTCTCTTAATATTTTCTTTATTCTTTCTAGAATGCCCTACTGTTTAATAAAATTTCGCCTGGAGGGAACCGACGATGAAGGAATTGATATTGTGAAAAGAACACTATACCACAACATGTTGCAAATGATACGGTTGAAAATGCTTTGCATAGGCATCGAAACCGTCTTAGCAGGACACTTGGTCAGGATTTTAGTGGATTGTAAAATGGAAGCAATCACAAGCCAGTACGTGTGCTAACAAATTTCCAACATGCAACCACCTATTAATAAAGATTCTTTCATGACCAGAAGGTGTGTAAAGTCGTCCTTCCATCTCTGTTTGGATGTCTGTGTCTGCTGGTAAAATGAGCGTTACTCTCTGAATAACAACTATCTTATAGTCTTACTTGACTGGAAGTGTAGGTATTGACGTCCGCCATCTTGTATTGGATTTGTATTGATGCCACCATCTTGTGGGGGATGTACATGGGTGCTGCCATTTTGTAGGGGTACTAAACCAGAAGTGACGTCATTTGTGGGGTTTGTGACATCACTACCCCATGTGACGTCACTTCCGTCCGGAGCATGTACGCGATAGTACTACTGTGAACACCTGTGTTTACGTTTTGTAGAACAGCTGTGTTTACTTTAACATGTTAATCACAGTCTAGCCGTAATGCTCAGGGACCCAGGCAGCCACCTGCTTGTACCATTAGTAGGTCGTTTTGTGTCTGGTCCCCGACGTTAGGAACTAGCCTCTCTTCCCAATAGTCTCACCCAACATCTTTTACTCTTAAGTTAGTAATGAACTAGATTACATAAGGTTTGCCTGGAGCAATCTGCTTCGTTACAAATTCTTGGACAGTAAATGCGGTAGTCGTAATTGGCGTGACATAATGTGCCAGATCAACCAATAGTCTCAACAAAATGGCATCCGTCTCGTTTCAGTTGAAAAGTAACCAGAAAGTACTACTATTCAATACGATTATGCAATGTAAATGGAAGACAATTGATAATGTCGACAAGAACGTGGAGCAGTTGAAATGTATGAAGAGAACTACCAGTCGGAGGAAATCATGTTTGTGTCAGAATGTGAAAATGACAACACACCTGATTTATTTGCAAAACTGATAGACTAATACAGAAGGTCATAAATGTGTCATCTCATTAAACTTATACGAGACGGATAACTTGTATATCCATTTAAAATCAATTACTGAACGGTTTGTAAACAGTAAAGCAATAGACGACGATTAATGTCACGAATCAATGACTGATTACTAATTTCCATGCCCAACTGGAACGTGACCAAGCAGACGATGAAGCGTACGTGTCAACCCTCTACGGATCACAAATGGCATCCCAAATAAAAATCGGGTGTGGATTCATTTCAGCTTAATTCAACGCCTGACATTGTTACTAATTGGCAATGCATCTTTCGATGCAGTATCAAACAACTAAGCTAGTTTTTCTTATTGCTGCTGGAAAATTTACAATACTTGTTCATTTTGCATTATGTTCTCAATGCTGTGTTTCATCCGTGAGTTTTTAAGTATTGTAGATCCAGCCAGCTTGGGAACCCAACTGTGCATATGCGCAGTCCTCCATAAAAGCGGCTTGAAATGAAAGCAATCCATGTTTTGTTCTCAAGCGACCCACGTTGCGGCCAATCTCTCCTCTGACTTTCGTCCTTTTGACATCTCCTTGGTTTCAACCCTCTTTTCCTGGTCACTCATTTGTGACTCTCCATTCATCATCCATTGGAGTTTTCATCTTGTACTCCCTCCTGCCGCGACCTTCCGACCCTCTGACGGGGCCTTCTTGTTCGAGCTTTCACCACTTTGCTGCCGACTTTGATGTCTCCTCGGCAGTGTTCCCCTCTTAATGGCCGTCTCCTTTCGTCCATTGCTGGCTGCCATCTTTGTTGTCCTCGTCTAACCGGCTTGCTGGACCCTCCCATCTTGCCGAGTCCCCAGGACGGCTTTCGTGACTCCACCGTTCTTGCTTCTTCAGGGCGCCGCTGGCTCCTCAACACTGCTGGAATCTCCCTAAGCGCTATTCGCCTGTGCTGTATCTGAACGACGACGACCCACCTGATCACATCCCGCTTCTGGACTCCTGTTGGCAACAACTCCACCTTCTGGGCATTCGTTGCTGCTTGAATGCCCAGTCTTCTGCGCTTCCACGGGGGATAAATATCTCCAGCCTGCCCGAGATTCTTCGCTGCTGTTCCCGGACATCCTCCATTGGTTCGCTCCCCACGAGAGCTTTCTTGGTTTTTTTCCTGGTTTCCTGATTCTGATCGGCGCCATTCGGACCCTATTGGCCGCCGGCCATGAACCCCCAGCTGTCTTGATTGTACCTATCTTTCGTGGGGGAGACTTTCGTGCTTCGATGCTCAACCCGAGGATATCCAATCTACCAGTCGTCCACATCGGACCCCGGTTCTGCCGCTCGTGGCTTTGTGGGAATCACCATGACCCCGGCCCTGCTGGGGCAGCACCGTGGTCCATTTTCCATGGACACAACTCCTGGCTATGTTGAATCTATGAAGTTTTTGTTCCCAAAGATTTGGACTCTCTGTGTCTCTGCAACCCAATCTCGTATCAACTGCCTTTTTCCGTCCAGTGCACTTTCGTGGATTGGGCCGAACCAGGAATGTTTTCCATTTCAACCGTTTGAAGATTCTCTGATACTGCACCGGTAACGTGGCACCCCATTTTCAGCCGAAGTGCTTTCGTGTGTTTGACCGCAACCTCAAGTCTTCAAACCGGTACCGCTGTTGCAGGCCAGTTGTTCACATTGCTCCTCATTTTCGTCCGCAACCAAACTTTCAAAGCCTTCCATTGACGTTCACCTCCACCAGTCACCTTCCTCGCACCCCATCTTCATTGCCGGTCGTTAAACCTTTTTAGCGATGCCACCACTTTTGCCTTCGCCTCCATGAACGCGTTTCGTCGGATTTGCTTCACAGCTTCAGTCGAACCTTCTAAGACCTGACTCCATGCGATGAACCTTCACCGATGTCACATCCAAACACCCGGGCCAACACCCACATCATTCCCTTATTTTTGGGGATTGCTTTCGTGGCTTTGACCAGTCCTTAAATGTCTTCACCCAACCTTTCGTCCATTCTTCTGGGACGAACGACCACCCAGTCTCCACATTGCTCCCCTTTTTCGACAGTGACGCTTTCGTGGTTAATCCCAGGATCAACTACCAATCAACGGCCGACCCCAGAACCCATGCCACTTCACCGGGTGAGGTTTCGCACTATTCCACAATCACCTTTGGAATGACAATTGGTTGCTTGTGCTACTTCACACACTCCCTCTTCTAAACAGAATCGTCGGTGCTGTTTTTGTGGTTTTTAGCCTCGCTTAGCCTGGTTTCCATAGGATTTCTACCCCAAAGTGATTTAGCGTTTCACTTTTTTCTTTCTGCAGCGACTGCCACCTATTTATGTCTATTTATTTTCTCCTTTATTGAGCCTTGTAAGTGTATGATTTGTCTTCCCTCTCCATTGACTACGGCCGAGTGAATTTCGGTCGAATGGAGCCCTGGTCACGGTTGTGACCTTAATAACGGGTTCAGTGAGTTATCTTTATGCCAGTGGAGGATGTGGCCATAGCGACTAAGGTGCTATGCAAGTGATCTGGGGGCGAACTGGGTAGCTGGTTCGAATCCGGGTCATGCCACTCCGACAAAACGTAAGAGCATAAAGGTGGCTTACTGAACTACGTTATTTCTAGTGTATGATTTTTGCTGTTGGCTTACTTCCAATTTTCCTTAGTATTATTTCCAGCGATTTATGTCTATTTATTTTCTCATTTGTTGAGCCTTGTAAGTGTATGATTTGTCTTCCTTCTCCATTGACTACGGCCAAGTGAATTTCGGTCGAATGGAGCCCTGGTCACTATTGTGACCGTAATAACGGGTTCAGTGAGTTATCTTTATGCCAGTGTAGGATGTGGCCATAGCGACTAAGGCGCTATGCAAGTGATCTGGGGGCGAACTGAGTAGCTGGTTCGAATCCTTGTCATGCCACTCCGACGAAACGTAAGAGCATAAAGGTGGCTTACTGAACTACGTTATTTCTAGTGTATGATTTTCGCTGTTGGCTTATTTCCAATTATTTTCCTATGTATAAACAACAGCAAAGCGCCTAATCATTAAAAGAAAATAGTAAAAGAAAATGGTATCACAGCTAGGACCACGGTCTATGACACTGCTGAAAGTGAAAGCAGGAGTTAGAAGCTAGTAATATTTCTGTTACAAGAAAAAAAAACTAGAAATAGCTGGTTGGGGTAGATGGTGGCAAAAACCGAAACCGAAACCCCGGGTTTTGTGGGCGTAAAAACCGAAACCGGAAACAAAGTCAAAAAAATGAAACCAACCCATCCCTCTTGGGCTTTTGTCTCACCTCTTTTGCGCCTGGTTAGCGTTCACTACACACACGTTTTATCCTTAATGCCAACTTCTCCCAGCAACAATGAAGAGAGAGAACCCGTAGTGGCAAGTCGGCCATACACCCTGAAAATGAAATCGACCTCTATTTGAACTGGCAACCGGTCATTCAAGGCCCTGGCAGTTATTTCTGCCCGGGTTTTTCAAGCAAGGGCAGAAAGGCCCCCCACAAAGTCTGCCAAAAGCACCTCCTATGCAACTCTTTTACAAAACCATGCCACATCTGTGTAACAATCAAGCTTCACGAATGGAGAGTCATTGAATCAATGCAAAGGGCTTCCAATCTCCGTCTCAAACAGCAACAAGAAAAGGCAGAAAGGGCAAGACAACGTTTGTCTTTTCTCCATCATTGAAGAAAGGGAAATTTTCATCGGATACCACGACCACAAAAATTCCACCAACACCGAGGTTGTTGCCGTCAAGATCACCATTCTTACCCAACACTCCTCTTTCAACAGTTTCCACGTCCTCCAAAGTAGTGAGGTTTGCCCGTATCCACGCCCAGCTCAGCTACTTTCTACAATACTAATTCTTATCGTCTCATCTGTGACGTCGCAGATGAGATGACGTATTGGGTTAGTGTTAGTATGACTAACATATTTATAGTGACTTGTACTTTTTTTATTAAATTTTGTGTGGCGTCTACCTCCTTTGAAGGTTGGAGTTAGAAAGAAAGATGGCTTCCGGTTGTAAGTAATATGTAAGGTCTGCTCGCTCTCTGATTGGTCGAGAGTCGGTCACGTGAGCGGAGGGCGTTTCCGGTCAACCCTCGAGCGGTAGGAATTGGAACTAAAAATGGAGGTTACTAACCTATCGTGTCGTCATTCAGAGTGGAAGAAAAATAAAAAGTCGTTTTTTTTCTGTCAAATATGTTTTATTACATGTTGTAACAAGAATCTCAGAATATAATCGTCATAAAAATACAACAGTTCAAACAAAAATGACAAAATATGTTGTTACAAGTTTGAATCAATAAAAAAATAACATTGTTGATACACGTTATCGGATTTACCTTTTTTACAATGAATTATCAGGTATGGAATAATGTCCATACGATAAACTTCTAATGCCATCTCTTAAAACATAGCGTTTATTATCGTAAGCAGGTAAACACAGTTTGTTCTGTTCTTCGGTCACTAGCTGGTGAATTTTACTCCGAAGAAAATTCATTTTAAAACAATATACATTTTGATTATGTAGTACATCAACGTAATGCCTGCGAGTTACTTCTTGTTTCAGTACACGTCTCTGTATACCTTTTCCAACAAGTTTGTTAACATCGCCATATATCAATGAATACATTTTAGCTTTCAGGCCGCAAAATTCTAGAATGGAGACTGAACAAGTCTCGTCTTTAAAAATACCTGGCACTTTCTTGTTCCGGGTCGAGTACAAAGCATGTTCTGTAGGATTATCCCTCGTATCGTATCTATCAAGATGCAACAACATGTCTGAATATATATTATCCGTAAAGATTTCATAACATAAAGGAATCGGTGTCTGTGAAAAACAATGAAGCGTTGTTTCCATACAAGGTTTTTACATGTCCGTAGTGAAAATCAAACATTAAATACTTGCTCAGATCGAGAACAGTGAACCCAACATAAATTGGAAGTGATAGAACCACTTTGGTTTTCCTCATCTTAAAAAAACAACATTTTCATCAAAAACAACTAAATTCTCCATGTTTGGTTTTGAAGTAAGTTTCCTCGCTTTACTCTCAGTGGTTGCAATTTAAATGCTAACCCGCTTCCTCAGTTGCTCAACCATCTTACCTATAGAGAATTCGTCATTGTTTTATAAAAATCTTTGTGGCAAGCGTTAGTGGCATGTTGACGTTTTGCCGTATTTAGTTCAATGTACGGTTTTAACCAAGCTTTCTGTGCAAATGACAAAACACGATAAATCTTACTCATTACTAAACCTTGTGAAAGATAATTTCTTACTTCCTGCAAATACTTACCTTCAGTAATATTGCTAAAACCACCTTTTTACGCTATGTACTGCTCGCTTATGAACTAAAAACTCCATTTTTTATGTTCTCCTTAAGCTTTTCTCCACTGCCGCCAGGCGGCGCTGCACGTCCTTACCGACGTCAGCGCCCCCACCAGTCCAACCGCATCACTTTTCGAGCACTCCATCGTGGATGGTTGTGCGAGTTTTTACTGCGTGCTTCGCGAATTAACCAACGCGTATTATGGACTACAACAACGGACTTCGATGTCAAGAAGTGGATCTGACGAGCGGCTTATTGGAAAGCAGCACGGTGGGAACGGGATCAAAGCACGGCAACGGTCGGTAGACGGTAGGCTTAACGGATACGGCCATGCCGGCGGTGTTTTTGGTCGGCCGGTCGGTGCCGAGGGCAAGATGGCGGCCGAGAATGAAGCCTTTGTGATTCGTGGTTACGGAGGCGTCGTTGCCTCCCGTTCTTCCCCGGGATGTTGTTCGTGTTGAAATATCATTTTTTTTCATGCAGATGGTGATTTGTAGAGTGAGCCAGTGGAGTTGTCACCGTCCCGCAAGGCAGGTCCGTGCCGATCCGATGGCGGGCGTTAGGTGAGTGGCCGACAGTGGCGGTAAGTTGAAAACCAGTAGTGTGGAGAGGATGAATAGGACGACCGCTTCCGGTGGGGAAATTAGCGGTGCGGTTCCTACACTGAGTGGTAAAAAGCCGGCCACGGGCGCTGTCCGTGGTCCGACTATCCCAGCAAAAAAAAAAAAAAAAAAGTTGCAAGTGCCGCGTTTGGACATAATTGCAACGCTGGTTGAGCCGAGGGGTGCAAATTGAGGGCGGTTTTTAACCGGACCCACGCTGTCGCCACTAGCAACACGTGTAGCACCATCGGCGACACTCAGTAGCTACTAGACGCTGATGCAGCGGGACAAATTGTCGCCGTCCTGTAGCCAGATGTCACCAGGAAAAGTAGCTGTATGACGCTGACGCAGCGGGACACAATCGTCGCCGTTCTGTAGCCAGTTGTCACCAGGGTAAGTAGCTGTTCTGACGCTGACGCAGCGGGACACATTGTCGCCGTTCTGTAGCCAGTTGTCGCCGGGGAAAATCTGGAACACCCGAAAATGTTATGGGAAAATGTTGTTCAGCTGATCATTTTACATCATTCTAGCCCAACGAGAAGCTAATCGGAGAGGAGTCACTATTCTTCAGGTAAGCCAAATAGCTGTATGACGCTGACGCAGCGGGACACATCGTCGCCGTTCTGTAGCCAGTTGTCACCAGGGTAAGTAGCTATTATGACGCTGACGCAGCGGGACACATTGTTGCCGTTCTGTTGCCAGTTGTCACTTTAAGGGTGTCACATGTCGCCGGTGAGCATTGTGTCGCCAACGATATGGTAAGTGTCTCCATGGGCGTTTGCCCATAGGCCTATGTGTTTATGGTATGTTGGGTATGTTTACATTAATCGTTATTGCCTCTACATTTCTTTGGTCCTGGAATGGCAGCGGCGTTGGCTCCGGCGGTGTGCATCAAGACATGGTCTCACTGGAGTCTGGCAACTTGGACGGTTAGTACTATGGGTTTGAAGTAGGGTTCTCCCCCCTTCTTTTGCCTTCGACTGTCTTCTCTTCCTTGGGTCCTTAGGCTGAGTGGGGGGGTGAATCTGATGCCCTTTGGGGTCTGGCCGCTATATGCGGTCGCGCGGGGCCACTATGCCCAATTTTTTTTCTGCGAATTGCAAACAAGTTGTATTGTGTATGCATTGTTGCCTCTTAAGGTCAAACCAAAACATGTGAATGGAGCTGTAGCTTGTTCGTCTGGTTCGAGTATGAGTTCCCTTGGCTTAAGTAGGAATCAGAAGGGGGACTTTAAAAGTACATGTTGAAGTTATATCCAATTAAGTCGGTTTCTGTGGAAACCTGGCACTCGAGGCTCGGTCATCAGCGTAAATTGGGCCTGATACATTTACGTAACTCCAAGGTGGTACATGGATACTAGTGAGTGAAGCCTAACTCTCCTCAGTGTGAGGTCTGCAAGGTAACCAAATCGACTAGGGCCAGTTTTAAGGGTATTGGTGCTTTGCAGAGTAAGAAGCCCCTCGAGCTCCTTCACATGGATGTTTGGGGCCCAAGTTGCACGGTATCCTTGGGTAATTGTAGATATGTGCTTACTTTACTTGATGATTATTCTCGTTATGCATGGGTGTTTCCCATCGCTAAGGCAAGCGATGTGTTTCAAACGTTTGTTGACTTTCGTGCCAGGAGTGAAAGACAATTTAGCTTCAACTTTGTAAATGTTCGCACGGACCGAGGTATGGAATTTTGTGATTATATATGTAGGTTGGGTATCAGATATCAGCGAACCAATGCCTACTCACCAGCTATGGCTGGAATCGCTAGGCGATTTAACCGCACGTTGTTAGAAGGGGTACGTGCAATACTACACGAGACTTCTCTGCCACGCAATCTTGGGCAGAATTTGTATGTACGTTCACCTACCTGAAGCATAGGTACCCTCACTCATACTTAGGCTTTAGGGTCCCTTGTACATTATTGTTTGATCGAGGTGTATCAGTCAGACATTACGAAGACCTGGTGCAATGTGTTATGTACACTTCCATAAGCCGGGAAGGGCTACCCTTGACGTTAAAGCTGGGAGGGGGTATTCATTGACTATGCGGTAGACAGTAGGATATAGAGTGGAATCCCCATACTTACTAATCATGAACCTAATCATGTAACGGTTGGTGAGGTTAAGTTATGGGGAAGGGAGGAGGTCCTTGCAGTATAGGCCTCAGAGTGTGCCCAAACCCAGTCTAAGTGCAACTACATTTAACTATGGAAAGGGACTTAGTTCGGGTACAGAGTCAGAATCGGATGGTAATTCTAGGGTAGAAGCAGAAGATAAGACTGAGGGCCCACTAACCATTGAAGAAGTTCCTCCGCGACCATTCATTCGTAGTAATAGTGTAGGCTCCTCCCCCAAATTGGCTCCTTTAGATTATCAGTAATGGTGTAGGTAGGTTGGATGTGTACTATCACACCCCAAATGGAATTATGTTCTGCAGTGTTAATGATGTCAACTAATATTGTGTAGAACGGGGTTGTCAGTTTGAACCACTGTTCGATTTTAGGGGTAGACGAACACCTGCTTTCGGAACTGTATCCACTAGTGGGCAGGATAGTCCTGTTGATTTCAGTGATGCTGCGGCATACGTGTGTATTGTTGGGCCAATTACCAATGCAGAAGCCATTGCCGCTCCTCGCATGTGTGAATGGAAACGGTCCATGGGAGACGACGTTGCGTCCTTTAAGAAAAGAGGGGTACATAGAGGTTAGTGTAACTATTGATATGGAAGTGGGGATGTAAATGGATATATAAGGTAGAAGAATACCGACGGAAGCGTTAGACGTTTCCGCTCCCGACTAGTAGCTCGGGGGTTTTGTCAAGCAAGCGGTGTGGATTTTGATGGAGTATTCAGCCCAGTGTGAATTTTGTTTTAGGTTAGATTCTTTTATGTATTGTGGTATCCATTCTGAAGTAAACAGATGTTGATTTAGATATCCAGTGTGTGGTACGTTGGATTGCAAAACCTTCATGAAAATCCCCAAAGGATTCAAACCTGGGGTTCACCATGGTACGGTGTGGCTATTGCAAACAGCCGTATATGGTCTTCACCAAAGTGGGTGACTGTGATGGGAAGAACTTGAAAGGCCATTAGTGATGATGGGATTTTCTCAGTTCTTGGGACTTAACCCTATTCGCGCCGGACCCGAGAATTTCACGGGAGGGCTGATCGCTTCCAAACGCCCGGACCCGAGAAATTAACGGGAGCCACTTTATCGAGCTATAAGTCAGGCTACGTTGTGCATTAGTCGCTCCTGGAATGCGCATTCGCTTCATTCATGTGTTCGTCACAGTTTCCCGCCAATTTTGCTCACGTGACTACGTTTTAGCCAATGAAATCGATTTATTTCCCAAGTCATGTCGTTATCTGGTCGCTGCCCCCGCGCTCAGGCCCGACGATCCAAGATGGCGGCCACTGCATCGCGCAGCGGCTCTATCGATACGGACGTTGAGTTAGACCTTGCGGCTGTTTCAACTGGACAAAATTCAAATCCTGCGTACGTTTTTGAAACGTACACTTACTATCAAGATAGTGTAATGCTTTTTCTGGTGAAGAAAGTGACAGTTCTTCAAGTGAATCTGAAGACGATGGTCCCATCCAACACGACGACGAATGGCGGCTGCCCACCGAAGCTGCTCCTTTCCAACCCATCATTCCGCCGTTTACTCCCATTCCAGGTTTGGATGAACGATTTCAGAATTTACCAAACAATTGTACTCCGTTGGATTATGTCAAATTATTTTTCAACGATGTTGATTTTTTCGAGATTTGTAGAGAAACAAATCGATATGCCGACGTACTTCGTCAGTCTACTGCCGCACCGACACAGTACGCACGAGTAAACGAGTGGAAACCAGTGACGGAAAACGAAATAAAAATTTTTTTTGCACTAGTCATAGCAATGGGATTACTGCAAAAAACAATTTTAGAAGAATACTGGTCAACAGACGAAATTTTGGGTATCCCTTTTTTTGGACGGATGATTTCACGTAATCGATTTCAATCCATTTTGTCATTTTTGCACTTTGCAAATTGCGAAGTTGAAATTCCCCAACGTGGCCAAGAAGGATTTGATGCACTTTTCAAGCTTCGTGACTATATTGACCGTCTGAATGAACGATGTAGAACTGTTTACGTTCCAGAACAACATCTCAGTGTTGATGAAGCCATTGCAGCGTGGAAAGGGCGTGTTTATTTTAAACAATACATGCCGAACAAGCCCACGAAATTTGGAATGAAGGTTTTTGAACTGTGTGAAGCCAACAGTGGGTACTGCAACAATTTCGAAATTTACACTGCTTCGGAAGAAATTAGCGAACACGGCTCAACATACGACATTGTCCTACGTTTAATGCAAGGACCACCTACTTTGTTAAACAAAGGTCATCAAGTTTTTATGGACAGATATTACACATCTGTTCCATTGTTAGAAATGCTTGCTGCAGAAGATACTGTTGCTGTCGGAACAATCATGAGCCACCGAAAACAACTGCCTCCTGAAGTTATTGCTGCAAAACTGAACCGGGGTGACATTGTTTGCCGAGTTAGAAACAACATAGTATGCCTAAAATGGAGAGACAAGAGGAATGTGTTGATGCTTTCGAGTAAGAGTGATCCTTTTTTATGGACTGCAACTGGCAAAAAAGATTTTGAAACGGGTACACCCATTATGAAGCCTGACATTGTTGCTGATTACAACTCCCACATGGGGGGAGTGGACGTTAGTGACCAGTTAATGCAATATACTGCATTTAAAAGGAAAACCATGAAATGGTATAAAAAACTCTTTTTTCACCTGTTCAATCTGGCATTGACTAATGCCTATATTCTTCACAAGAAACTGGAAGTAAACCCAAAAGACCATCGCACTTTTTTGGTTACTGCAGTTCGCGAGCTGATTACAGAATCGGGAAGTACAGCAAAACCCATTCTAAGACGCTCCAACGAAGCACCAAACTGTACCCGACTTGTGGAGAAGCACTACTGCACAAACATTCCTCAAACTGGGAAAAAAAACTATCCGACAAGATATTGTGCAGTGTGCCACGTTACCACTGGTAAACGGAAGAAAAAAGGCGACAGACGAAGTGAGACTCGTACGCAGTGTGCTCCTTGTAATGTTGCACTCCACATGGATCCCTGCTTTCCTATTTACCATTCTTACCTGGACTACATTGGCTATTATAATAGAAATCACAGAGAGCAGGAAGACTCTGACTAAATTTAACTTGATCATTTGGCGTAACTTTTACTTAATCTAACCTAACCTAATAAAAATTTTTAACCTGAGAATTTGATGTAACTTTTAATTAACCTAACCTAATTCAACTTTTGTAAGTATTCAATAATAAGAAAGCAGTAAATAAAAAAGAAATAACCAACAAAAAAAACCCCCAAAAAATTAAAAACAACAAACACAAAAAAAAACCAGTTGTCTAGAGGTCTGTGTGAATGAAGGATTTATTCAATAACTAGTAACCTTTACTTTCATTCCCAGAGTATCCTCTACTGATGAGCCCAAATAAGGGTGAAAAAATTGTTTACAAGGTTTTTTATGCATCTAAACGGTCAGTCTATAGGCCTACAGTGTGTACAAAATAGGCTAGGCCTACATCTTGCTGAGTGAGGGAAACTGTATTGCAGGTCAGCCAACCCAGCGAGATACTAATGCACAACACGCGGTCATGGCTAGTTTGTTCATTAAAAAAAAAAGTTGCTAACATTTTTATCTAAGTTTTTGTGTGAAGAAGGCCAACATATGGACAATTATGTAGATGCAAAAAAAAAGTACCCTTACAGCAGATAAAGTCGGTCAAAATTGCTCCCAAAGTCTGTTCTGTGTTGTGTGCAATTGGTTTTGAATGCATTTGCCATTTTTTTTTACCCCCGAAGTATTATTATTTATTTATTTTTGTCAACAGTGGATGTAAGGCTTACATGTTGTGAGTCATTAAAAAAAATTTGAAGACTTTACTGCAATTTTTAAGCGAGTTAAAAGAGTTTTGGTGCTGACACGCAATGGTTTCTCGCGCTGCTGAAATATGGCTGGTTTGGCTGGCAGGTTCTCCTCTTTTTTGGCTGGCATGAATAAGGTTAACCTGTGTTTATCATTTTGGTTTAGATGCAGTTTTATGTGGATGTTTTGCTTTTGTTAGCCAGAAACGAAACTCTTGGAGCAAATGTAGTAACGTTGGTTGAATCCAAATTCGAACTCACGTCTTACGAATTAAAAAAAAAAAAAAAAAACCTATTAGTTGTTGCCTTCCTAAGAATTGATGGCATGACAGTAATTCATCAAATCTTACTTTGCACAACTCAACGGAGAGGTATGACGTCGATGAAACGTGTACGGTGCGTGTGCCAGTTCATGTCTGCAGGTACTGGCGTTCAAACGAGGCGTGACGAAGATGAGACAAGTGTACATTTCCCATACAGGTCACTAGTAGGAAGTTGTTGTATGGAGCTTCTAGGACAAGGCCTGATATTCTTTTGGGTGTTATAATATTGTCCCAATATACCTATGCCTTTACGTCCATTCATATTCGCTTATTGTTGACCATACTGCGATACTTATGTACTGTCAGTTGTCAGTACGAAACATTATGCTATTGATCTTTCAAGTGTCACGTGATCTGAATCGTATGCATGTGTAGCTGCATCTTGGGCAGCCGATAGTCGACCGGCGTAGTTTCGGTGGGCACATTGTATTCTTGGGTAGCGTGCCTGTTTTGTGGTGCTGTGAAAGCAGGGTATGGTGTGCCTCAGTACAATGGAGGCGGAATTCATTGCAATGTTTCTGGCTGTAGGAGTGTTGGCCTGGCTACACAGTGCATGTCACATTCGGTATTGGCACCGTTGGCTACAACACCTTCATTGTGCTGTGGCTCCCATTCTGCCATCCACTTTACTAGGTATGAGGTGAGAATCTTGAGGTCAAAGCACATTGCCATTAAATGTATGTTTTTGGGGGATTGGCTACGAAAGCTATATTTCTGGTTATATAACGTGCCGTTTGCACTAAATGGTGCAGACATGTTGTCGGAATGGCTGAACCCAGGGCTGTTGAATAGGCTATGGTCAGCGGCGTTCTATAATTGTGACTCATTAGTAATGTTATACCTTCTGTAGCATTGTGTTTGCATGAGACGTATGGGAGAGTGTTGGTTGTCATAGCCTAACTATGAATGGTTCTTCCCAGCAGAGGGTTTACAGTGTTCATGTCGTTGTTTAATATGTCGAGGTAGTGTTAAAGGCCTGAAACTGAAATGTACTTTCCCCAATTCAGGAAAGAGTGTTTGGAAGCCTGGTCGGTGGTTATGCATTGTGCATGCCTGGAGAATTGTATCTGGCTGATCAAGCACTTTAGCCTAGTGGGGAGATACCTTCCGGTTTCGGATGGAGCGAACGCTCACTCGCGTTCTGGTGTTGATGTGGGCAGCAAGGGATGTAAGCTGCAGTCTTGTTGTTTACGCCGTGTTTGTTTTAAGCCATGTGGTCAAGTGTTGTACCTTTCGTAATGTCGCTATTACATGTACAGTTGTACTTCAGTATTTCTTCTGGACCTGCTTTGAAACGATACGGTAATTGTAGGCTTAGGATTTCGCTGGAGTAACGCGAACGTTTCTTACACTCTTGGTGCGGGACGCCGCTGGACGTGGCAGTAGCAGCATGCTCCCTGCGCCACCCGCCCCTGTTTGTGCGTACTTCCTTGGGGGTCCCGAGTGGCCTGGGGCGGGCGGATCTGTGGTGCAAGCCATGTTGTGGCTGGCCAGGCTTTCTGGGGGTGAAGCCCGAGTCGGTGTGCCTTGTTTCAGGGTGTTATTCTGGCTGTGCTCCATTACGACAATTCTAGTGGAGCGGGCCGGTTTTCTGGGCTTGTGTGTCGTGTTCCTGAGCTAGGTTCTCAAGGATGAGGTGGAGATACTGCCAGGCGTTGGGCTAACTCACCCGGCTGTTGGTTGGGGACCATGGGCCTCTCTCTATGGGGGCATGGCGTCGCTGGATACCTGGTCCTGGTGGGTTGGTTGCCTTTTGGTTCTTTTTTAGTGTTTTGGTGGCAGTGTATGTGGTTTAGTAAGCTTGTTCTCCGGGGTTCCTGGTTGGGGTGGTGATTCCCGCCTCCTGTCTGACAAATTCAGCAATATTACTGAAGGTAAGTATTTGCAGGAAGTAAGAAACGAAAATTTTAACTAGTGAAAATTAGTTTTTACTTACCTAAAATACTTACCTTCAGTAAGGACCCGCCCGCCTCCCTGCAATCACTGAACCGGAGTGCCCGTGAAAAAGTGATGCGGTTGGACTGGTGGGGGCGCTGATGTCGGTAAGGACGTGCAGCGCCGCCTGGCGGCAGTGGAGAAAAGCTTAAGGAGAACATAAAAAATGGAGTTTTTAGTTCATAAGCGAGCAGTAAATAGCGTAAAAAGGTGGTTTTAGCAATATTACTGAAGGTAAGTGTTTTAGGTAAGTAAAAACTAATTTTCACTAGTTAAAATTTTCGTATTTTAATACTCTGTAATGAACAATATATTTTGATTTGGGATGCAAATTCGGAGCGAGTTTTCTAGAACTGTCCGAAAGGTTAAGAATCCTATGCAAATCTTGACATAAGGTGACAGCTGCTCGTAGCAGATGAGCATTGATTCGGGACACATTGGATAATCGGAATGAAGGTCGTGCAAGTTCGGGGGATAATCCAGGTCCACTTCTAAATGTAACCTTTTGCTGCATCGTCTTCTATGGCAAGAATGTCTAAATCACGTATTTGTTCTTCCGTCAACCACATAAAATCCCCCAAAGGTAGCACTTGACTGAGGCTCCACCCATACAGGTTATTGGCATCCAAATATATGATGTACGAATGAGGTTTTTAGGACCACAACTCTCACCTATAAATGGGTTATTGGCACGTGCAAATTGTTTTGTTACCATACTCACACCTCCTCGTATTCCTCTTTCGATGAATAAGTGTTGATCGATGTCGGTCAACAACTCCAACTGAATCTTTTGACATTTTCAATGCGTCCGAAAAAAGACCGGGGCTGCTGTAGTAAGAAGCGAGATCTAACTTGTAATATTCTAAACAAGTTTTTCTGAAGTCTGTAAATACACAAGCTAATAAAAAACAATCCAAACGCAAATATAAATTAAAGTAATCTGCAAATGTTTTACAAACCATCTCGTTCCAAACCTTTAATGAGTATTCATAGTCCTCGTCACTGACACCTTCTTTAGGCAAACTACAGAAAAAGCTTCCTTTGGAGGTAAAGCCTTTTCCTTAAATCTAGCATAAGAGTCTTAAGTATTCATAGGGAAATATCCCTTTTCGCTTTAACAAAGGCCATCGCTCCGGATATTCATACTTGAGAATGTCAAGTTGGGAATCTTGCAGCAAAGACACCAATTTGTCTAAAGACGACGGCAGAAATTTAAAAGAATCCAAGTATAATACATTATCAATTTGAATAGACATGTAATGTTGCGCATTTTCTGGAAGAACACTCACATTTGGTTTACCAAAGGTAGAAATACCCTTCATGATAAGATGCCCGTCGTAGCGGGTCAGATTATGAAAGAACACATGCATTGTTTTCTTAAATTTGTATTAGATATTACATTGCGAGTGAGCGGGACCTCTATAAACACCCGTATAGTGGTCGTGATCGCGAACCTTCATTTCACCATCGACGATGAGTTCTTCACAAATATGACCCACGTTATTGTTTCGAAAGTGAATTTTGTCAAATTCTGTCGTTACTAATGGTTTTGATTGTTTTAACAAAGCTGTCGTTTTTACATACTCAGCTTCGATGGCTAAGAGAAAGCCTGATACGCAATCAGAACATCTATACAGTTCGCTAGATATCACCTCTCCTAAACAATCAATCATGACGTAACAATAACCGCACGGATAGTCATACGTGTAGGAATTCTCATCATTAAGTTTACATTCTTGTATAGGAGTTAATATCGACTCAAAGTCTGTGTATACCAAAAATGGGACAGCCAACTGATTTGCAAAATTGTTTAACTTCATAACATTCTCCCCAGGTTCTGGCATAACAATTCTTTGCGCTTCATGTTCTTTACAATATATTTCATGTTCGTATGATCTATCTCGTTTGTGTTGAGGACACAAACAGTATGCACAAGTATAGCTATTGAAAACATTGTCCGATATCAATCGATTGAAATTCTTAATAAAACATAACAACCTTACCATTTCTTCTCCATTCCTCTTCGCTAATGTAGAGTGGATAGACCTCTTTGTCAGAATAACCGTAAACGTTAATCTTTAAATCGTTTAAAGTATCAAATTTACGAACATAATGCAAATGTACTGGATAAGAGATTTCGTCGACACATAGTGTGTGTAACAAATGCTTGTAATTGCTCACCCTATTAGGATGACTAGTAGTAGGATGTAGGGCGGCTAATATAGAATATTCGAAACATTTTAAATCATTACATTTGACATTAACTATCACCTTTTTATGCGCAACAAAAGAATCTAAGAGTTTGTGACAACCTCTAGCTAAGGGTTGATTTCTCGCAAAATGAAGATCCAAGAATATTCCATAAAACCCAACCAGAACCTTCCTTTTGATAATGCTCTAAACGTCTTAACAAGTCCAAGTAAACCTCTTTTAAAACATCTTCAATTTGATCAACACGTAACATGGTGTACGGTTTTGTACATAAATAAATGGAAATTGTTTTCGAAGGAGGTTTGTGTAGTTCGAGCTTGACACTAGTCACACGTTTAACTTGGCGAAGGCTGCTACACACCTCTTCAACTAAAGAATACAACTCTTCGTGTATACTAAACAAAAATAATTCCAAATTTGGATTAAGAGTTTCATCGTCTGGAAACTAAACTAAATCTTGAAATATAATTCCGAAAAGAGCTTGTGGTCTTCTTGAACGAAGAGATTGTTTCATTGAGATGAATATCTGCTCTGTTCGGCGCAACATGAGAATGATGATGGTGCCGGTTCAATTCAATTCTTGAAACAAACCCTTCGTTACACTGACTGCAAACGTTTTGAGGAGCTATAGGTGATGGAACATAAGCGCGTATCTGGTGAAGAGAAGTGTGCGACGGTTTTCAAAACGTCGGCCGCAAACAACGCAGTTTGCATCGGCATCGGCTGGATGACGATTGCGTAGATGTCTCAGAAGACTGCTTCTGTGACTATACGTCGAACCACACACTTGGCAAACAAACATCCTCACACCTTGAGGGCATCCAGACTTGTGCACATCGAATCGACTGGCGACGACTCTTCAGCCGACTGTGGAGGCGTTGCCCTTAAATACCCTTGTGGCATCTGTAAATAAGAAAAAAATCATGTTACGAAATTGTAAAGTTAGAAAACTAGGACAAGAAAAAAAACAATAAATAAAAAAAAATACACACTGTGTAGGGCGGTGTAACTATTCGTGTGAGGTGATGCGAATAAAGGTGTGTCTGCTCCGATGACGGTAAAATGTCGTAGGAAGGCTACATCTTCTGGAGGTTGACATCTACTAGCAATTATCACCTTGCCTTTAAATAATATCTTTTGTTTTTCAATATTGAAAGCTCTGTTATCTACCAAACGATAGAGGGTCAAAATGGAAGACTCAAGGAGTTCTGAAGAACTATCTGGAATGTATACGTAGCGATCGTCGTGTCTTATACCTGTAAAAGATGCAGTTGTCATGACGTAACCCAATTCGCAAATGTCTGGTAATATCACTTCAACGAGTAACATTTTACCAATTCCAGTCGAACCATAAATGGAAACACCTTTGACTTCTTTATCTAGCAAGGCATTTGTTGCAAGTGCGCTCCACGAAGGTCTTGGTTCTTTTAAGAACTCTGTTTTCAACATTTCATTATCTATCCTATTTAGAGTAATTTTTCGTGTCGTGTGATAACTGTCGTAGTAAGTTTTAATTCTGTCGTGAAGTCAAAATTGTTCAGAACAAATGGGTCACAGTGGCTGAACGGCAGACTATCTTCGCAAAATCATACGAGCTGCATACCAAATGAAAATTCGGGTAGGCTACATCCAAGAATTAAGGCGAAAGGATGAATCGTTGTTATATATTTTTTAAACATTCCAGCTTGAGAACGAGTAATGATCTCCATAGTTAGCTCTTTGTCGATTACCGCCATCATCTTTAAACCCAGCTTGCATCCCCTCGATAAAACTTGTGATTGCTTCCATTTTACAATCCACTAAAATCCTGACCAAGTGTCCTGCTAAGACGGTTTCGATGCCTATGCAAAGCATTTTCAACCGTATCATTTGCAACATGTTGTGGTATAGTGTTCTTTTCACAATATCAATTCTTCATCGTCGGTTCCCTCCAGGCGAAATTTTATTAAACAGTAGGGCATTCTAGAAAGAATAAAGAAAATATTAAGAGAATGCTGTATAATTAACATTTTAAGTTTATTAATACATTTTACAAAATTGTACACATAAAGTTCACGGAAAGCTGTTTTCATTAATTTGTTAACAATGTAATCGGGAGTAAATCCCTTGGTTGTCATAATTATGTAAAAATTACAATACTGTCCACAGGTAGACAGATGTTAGGATTGAATTTGAAACTTGTTGCGCCAAATCTTCTTTTCATTCCAATCACTCAAATACTGTGGTAATTGTTTTCTAAGTTGAAGCCAAAAGAGTAAAAAAATTCGGAAGTCTTAATTCCATTATTCATTTTGTTCAATCCGATGACAGACCAATGGCTTCCCGACGAAGTGCATGTGTCATGATTGACGACTAGAAACGATTCTTTTTTATTAATTACAACAGGTAAGTGGTTTGCGGGATATGTCCCCAGGAAATTTGGACATCTACTTCTCAAGATGTCATTGATCTGCTTCGTGTTCATCCTTCCAGGAACACTTTACGATCAAAAGTAACTTCTAAAACCTTTGGTATCTCGTAATAAATCAAAACGTTAGTCGCTTTTGCGAGAGCCGCGTCAAATCTAAGTTCTATTCTGACGACACCTTGTTTGTTGAGTGAAACGTGAGAGCTTGAATTTCCAGCGTAACCATCCGGAATCAGATCATAAGCAAACATACAATGTTTTGTGGCAAAATCTGTAATCTTGATGCCATTACCTACGTTTTGAAATGATGTGTCTAATCCGTGAAATAAATTCATGTAGGCTCGGGTGTAGGTCATGGAACTAAAGTTGGGTTGTAGTGGTTTGTCTATTTGTTCCCCGTCTACAGTGAGCGATAAGTAGGTCAAACCGTGATTTTCAAATATCCAAGGATCTTTTTTGTAAACACCCGTGTACGTTTCGTTGTCAACAAAACAAATCAAAACAAAAGACGGCACTTGCCTTTGAAAAACGTCAATAAATGCCGAAATCATGCTGCTAGTGACGGTTTGGATTTTAATGTCGCTGCGAACAAAAGAATATTTTGTGCTATTTTCTTGCAATGTTGTCATATGAGATGCTGGAATGGACGGGGAGGGTATAAACTTTTTTACAAACAAAGCAGCTGCTTCTATATGTATTTTTGGTTTTAAAGTACCAGCAGCAGCGTTGGACAACTTGAGCGAAAATTCAGGCTTTGATAAAACGAAACGAAACTTGACATTAACATTGCTCAATAAAAGTTTCAACAAGTTGCAGCCTTCAGTATGAATCGCCCCATTAACTCTACACTTTTAGAAGCTGCAATAGCAGCTTTCCTGTTATCTGCAGTATTCCACAGCTTTCCTGTTATCTGCAGTATTCCACATGGCAGCTACCAATTGACAGTCTTTAGCTGCATTAGAGTAACTGAGCAACGTTTGCAGGTAAGCTTTATATCGATAAGTGTCGCAAACCTCCAGAAATCAGCTTCCCGTTGAAATAACAGTCCACTTGTGAAAAAAGAGATTGTAGAAATAGGTTAGTAGGCATTATGAAAGCACTCAATGCATCAGTAAGATCTTCTCCAGCAGCGCTTACAACTTTCAGTTTTAAATAAATACTGGTTTGTGCCAAATCCAAATAGCCTGCTGTTCCGTCAATCTGAAATTCTATAGTTGAACTAGGTGTTGCAATAGGCCGGTATTCCACGTACTGGTTGCGTTCTATAGACACTTGTGTTGGTGGAACTTCAAATATATCCAATTCTGATTTCAAACACTCGCATGATGAACTTTCACTGTTCATCGTCTCTTAGTAGCATTCGTCTTGGGAGAGTTGTGTCTTCTCTTGCGACCGCTGCGAGATTGACTGAACTTCGCCTTAACATCGCCTAATATCTGTTAACCAGTCTCCTGTAATCTATCCCTTGCGCACTGTTTAAAATTTTTACCAGCCATTAAATCTTGTGTGCGATATTACTTCCGGCTCCTAAAGCTTTGCGTCCTAAATAGCTGCCAACTGAACGAACGAAAGGCATTGCACATTTAGATATACTAGCGAAGATGTTTGCCAACCCATTCCCAGCTTGATGTCTAGCACCTGAATACACGTTTAAACCTCCAGCCTGTCTCCGATAGTGAGCCGTATAAGGACAGCAGGAAGCCATTGCTTTACTCACAACCTTTTCCGTCTGATGTGCAAAGTGACAATGGTGTGGCCTTGGGAAGAGAACGGTATTATATCGCCGTACGCGTCACAAAATTTAATTTCTATTGTTTGCACGTTATATTATAATAGCGAATAATAATGGGGAGAAGTGAATATAACAGACTGGCTCGCGCCTAACTCTCCTACAACATTAGTAATTCTTAACAATTGAGAATCACTATTACCAACAGGTCTTGAATTTATTATATTGGTGATACTAGTAATATTAGTATAGGAAAGAAAATATACTACTCTACAAATGAATAATAAATATTAGCTTTACAATGCTGTGAAAACCATTCGGTTTTCTGAAATATGTTGGGATTTCATCAACGTTAAAAACCTCTAGCCTCTTCCCTTCCTCAACTAAAATTGGTTCACTCAATTTTACAGTTGCGAACCGCTCAAATGCTTGTTTTTCTAGCATCATCCACGGTCACCAAGCATCAATTTAATGAGGAAGTTGGTTCTGGGATCTTCAGAAAATACGATCACTTCTTCTACAGCAATTTCCTTCGTTGTGAAAAAATCATTTTTCCAGTGTTTATTAGCTAAGGCTGGTGTAGTGTTTGTAAAAGTTATTGTTTGCAAATCTTGTTTTTTTGAGCGTCGACGTAACGTTTTGTACAAACATCATTTTCGTCATTTGGATCAGATACGTTAACAATACGTTTCTGATTAGCGTTAAAACAGTTTTGATTCGAATTTAATGGAAGGAAATTCTCACGTGCGTAGCTTAGATTGACAGCATCGGCTTCATATACGGGTGTTCCTAAATTAGCAATGCGTTGTCCCTTCACGTTATAGTCCATATTTTCTTCTGGACGCGGTCGTAAGTAGTCACTTCCTTGAAAAGCTTGAAAAGTATACTTTTGTTCGTGTAAAATATCTTCCTGTGCATCTAAACGATTGTTTAATTGTTCCTTTAGTTGTCTTAAAGCGGCGTAATATTCTTCAGAATTTTCGTTAATTGCCTCATTACAAACAGTAACTGTTTGGTTTGACAGTTTTTGAACGAGATCGTCCAACTTGCTGACAGTCTGCTCAATGTCAACATTTTCTAAACTTGTAACTTCTGGTCGATTCATTTTCCCATCTTTGAACTGAACTTGACGACTCATATGCTCGACCAACACACAACGAATGAGCTTGTCTCATCTCCACAAAGTGTTTTAAATCTTTTTCCTACTCACGTGATTCTTTTTTTTTTACAGATTGCCACACACATTCATTGTCCCTGAGACGGGAGAAAGTGAGCTGTAAGTAATATAAACCTAAAAGTTTTAAATAACTTTTTTAAAATTCCTTTTTAAATAAAAGCAACTTTTTTTTTTAGCATGCCGATAGTGACAAGAATTATGGAAAGTTTAAGAAGAATAATGGGGACAACAATGGAAAAATAAGCTACTCCAGATTTAAAAAACATTCCTTAAAAAGTATTGTTCTATTCGCTAAGAAAGAAAAAGAAAAAGAAAAAGAGAAGCTAATGAGGAGGAAGAAGGACCGGAGGCAAAAAAAAAAGGAAAAAAATGTAGAAAAAAATTTAAATAAAAGTAAAGAAAACGTCTACTTTCGTATCTTTTAAATATTCTTTCACATACGTACTATTAGGAACCACAATGGCTTGACCGGGTTCGATGAATATGTCTGTCTTTGGAATTTCTTCCATTGTTTTCAACTAACTAGGTTTGCGGAACGTAAATGGATTCCTTCCAAAATCCACTCTAACGATTAAATCGACATTCTGTTTTTCACAAAACAAGGAAATTCTCGTCAGCTTTGCTTTTCGTGTCATAACAAAACTATCATCTCAAGCAAAAACAAACCAGAGTTGATTAAAATTGAATGACACAAATAAATCATTTGTGAAATCTACGTACTGTTAGTAGCTGCATCGGTGGATTCAGTAGGTTGCGAGAGGTTCTTTATCATTTTGTTTTTCGAGCTGAAGGCATTACGTTGGCTATTTAATGAAAGGCAATTTTGCTTGCACCACGATAAGTGGTGACATCACTAGACTGGAGATCCGGAGCCACATTCTTTATTCGTTTACCGTTAGCTAAATACTGAGGATCATCGCTTGAATCCGTCTGTAGTGCATGTCTTTTTAAGTTTATAACTTCTTCCAGTAAGCTATTACTAAACGAAGCCTCCACTATTCTCGTTTCAAAAGTATTTTCAAGTTCATTCTTGGTGTCCAGAACAAATTGCCTTATCTCCCCGCTCGTATTGCCAACCATATCAAATCGCAAGTTTATGACCGAGGTTGTAAATGTCTGTGTGCAGTCGCTTAACCTCGTAATTACCGTCTCATTAAGACGGGCAGTAAGTGCCCGGTCTGACATTTTTGAAGCGAATGGACTCTTGAGTTGGGACACGTAACTTTAGTATCTGCGAGAAATTTCTATTTTTTATTTTTGTTTACCACTATCGATTTACACTACAGAACGCTGTTTGTTTTTCCTTTTTTTTTTTATTCATAACTTTCGCTGCTAACTTGACCTTCACAACTAATCAGCTCTTGGGATGGTACTGTTTGTACGGGAGTATGTAACATATAACAGCATATAACATTGACAAAAAATTCCTTCGAATGGGTTCTGTTGAAAGTAGAACGATTGTAGGCACAATTGATAAAACCATCATTTTTGAAAGGCAAATCACAAACCCCACATCCACTTTTTCCTTAAAACGTTGGAAACAATAGAGTTTGACAGATTCACCTCTGATGCAGTACGAGTCGATGGAGCATCTCTTCGCATGATAGGCTAGCGATCTTGCGAATATCTCCTTTGTAAGTTTTGTGTTGCCGTATTGTATCACAAGTCCGTAAACATGACAAGGTTTCACCTCCGTTATTTTTAAAATGCGTTCGTAAGAATCAATTAAACTCGATCCTTCCTTTGGGTTTAATGCACTTGAAGGAGCATAAACGTTTCGAAGTCGTTTTTCAGATGAAGGAATGTCTGTCATTGATGATAAATCTGTTTGTGTAGCGACATCCATGTCTAGTCGTGATCAGATTTAAAAGACTACAACTAATTGCCACCAGTCTTATTCAGTTAGTTCTAATCTCCGTCGGAAGGGTGCTGCAGGTGCCGGTCACGTTACCAGCGCTCTCAACCAATCAGAGAAATATTACTTAAAAATAATCCTCCATTTTTAGTTGCAATTCCTACCGCTCGAGGGTCGACCGGAAACACCCTCCGTTCACGTGACCGACTCGACCAATCAGAGAGCGAGCAGACCTTACATATTACTTACAACCGGAAGCCATCTTTCTTTCTGACTCCAAACTTCAAAGGAGGTAGACGTCACGCAAAATTTAATAATAAAAAATGCAAGTGACTATAAAAATGCATAGTCATACTAACACTAACCTAATACGTCTTCTCATCTGTGACGTCACAGATGAGACGATAAGAATTAGTATTGTAGAAAGTAGCCGAGCTGGCGTTGATACGGTCAAACCTCACTACTCTCCAAGGTTACGGTAACATTATCATCGGCATATCCTTCTCCTGCTGTCTTGGGCCCCTGGGTCCCTCCATGCCATCCTTGCAAGAACTTGCAAACCCCCAGCTAATCAATTTGGATGCACCAGCTCAATACAATTCTGAAATTAATAATCCGACTTCTCTCAAACCCCTTTCTGCGGTCATCACCAAACCAACGACAACAACTAAGTCAGGAAATGACATTCTGCCCATCACCAATGATGACGACTCTTCTGCCTCAGGCCCTGAAATAATTCTTGACCTTTCCAGCGTTACTGAGACAATCAAACCTCCAGTTGATAAATAAAGAAGAAATCACAAGGTAGAGAGTGAATGAAGCAAGCAGTCTGCATTAAAGACGTCTTGTGAGGATACACAATACACTAGTCTGAGAAAGAAAGAAAAGCCAACTGAACCGACTGGGAACCCCCTTCTGAGCCCAGGACTTGCTGTTTACTAGCCGGGCGTTTTAGCCACTGCGCTACCGTGGCGGGTTCTGGCTACAGTTGATGCAAGTGAAGCAGAGTCCGAAACCGAAACTCAACCTGGAGGTTTCCTCTCATCCTCTAATCCCCCTGAAACTGACTGTCTTCCTCCAGAATCACAGCTATTCAGACTAGACAACGAAACTCGGCCTCCTCCAAACCTCTTCTGCCATCTGGAGACGCTTTACGGGCCACTTTTAAGACGAAATTCGTCAAAACAAAAGAGCCGGCTGCGCAAGAACGTGAAGAAATTGCAGCTCAAATTCATTTCGCTATGAGAACAGACTTCAAACCTGCGAAAAGAAAATAGCCGCCTTTTACAGCTGTTGGGTGACAGCAAACTAACTAGTGCACTAGCCTCCCGATTCGAAACTCCAAACAGTGAAACTGGAAATCATCTGGGCTCCACAACAAATCCAGTTTGCTACGAACCCAAACCCCCTTCAGCCTCTATGCCGAGGCCTCGGAGCCACCTTTGGCCATTCGTCGGCGACAGCTTGCCATTAAGTATGCTGTGCGTTTGCGTGCTGTGCAATCCAGTCCTGCTTGGTCCATGGTTTTTGGGCCAGACTTGCGAGTCGGTAGACGCAGGGTGGGTAAGGGTGATTTCCGCGATAGGCTCCAGCAGTCCTGTCAGGAGATAGCCTTTGAAATGCCCTGCGTCTTGAGGCTTGGGAGGATGCCAATTGCCCCTTGGCTTGTCCCAAGTGGCAGTTTCATTTTCGCTCTGGCATCCCTCCCGAAGGGTTCCATTCTACCAGCAAGGTACTTACAGGAGTTCCGGCGGCTGAGTTCTCAGTACGCCGGTTATCAGCGCCTGTTTACTGATGGGTCGAAGTCAGACGTTGGCGTGGCGTGTGCTTGCGTGTGTAAGGGAGTAATGGTTGCCCATCGCCTACCATCAGGCTATTCTGTGTTTTCTGCAGAGCTTTTGGTTCTTGGTTTGGCGGTGGAATGGATCCTTGACCTTCTGGGCATGCATTTCATTATCTTTAGTGATTCCATGAGTGCCCTGGAGTCCTTGGCGAATTACAATCCTCGGAACCCCTTGACACAACGTGTCCAAGCTTTGCTTTCCCTCTTGCCTGACCAGCGGAAAACCGTGCTTTTCTGCTGGATCCCGGGCCATGTTGGGATAGCAGAGAATAAGCAAGCTGATTCCGCTGCGAAAGGGGCCCTTTCTGGCCCTCTCGGTAGGGATCTCAGCTTTGTTCCCTCGGACGCCTTTCCAACTCTGCGTCTGAGGTTACACGCTTTTTGGCAAACCTTGTGGGATGCACAGGACGGTAATAAATTACGGGCTATTAAAGGAACTGTCGAGGAGTGGCAGTCGGCGTGTCGCCGCAGTCGCCGTGAGGAGGTTGTGTTGGCCCGTTTGCGCATTGGTCACACCCGACTTACTCACTGTTTCGTTTTGCGGGGGGTTGACCCTCCTGAATGTTATTGGTGTCGACGACCACTTACGGTCCGGCACTTACTTGTTGATTGTCGCCATCTTGATGGTGTTCGTTGTCGTTTCCATCTTCCGCATGACATTGCGCGTCAGTTGGGCGATAAGTCTGTCCTCCTGCCCGGTGTTTTTCAATTTTTGCAGGAGGTACAGATGTATGACACGATTTAGATTAGGGGTTTGAATAACATCTCTGTAATGTGTGGTGCAGTGGCAACCCGGACCACTGCACTGTGACTGAGGTTGGCGCTAATGACCAAGTTGTCGACGCGCCATTAAGCCTCAATCCCCCCCCAACCCCCTTAACATGCTGTCTCGAGGTCTCCGCGACTATCAAACTTGGCGGAAAAAGGACTAAACCCACGTCCGGTGTGCAGGAAAAGATAGAGTTCACCAAAAAGGTCCTCAAACAAGTCTTCTTGACCAATTGCCATACCTTGGGATGACCCTACTTTCGTTCCTCCAACATCCCACGACTCAATTCATCCTGTCACTATGGAAGAAATGGCTCAGGATCGTCTTTTAAAAAGTTTTAAACTTTTACCTTGTTACTCTGTTGAAGGCCACGCCAAACAAAGGTGTTGAAATATAAGTTTGTGTTTTAGCTGCAAGTGTATCTGGCTTCACATTTTTTACGTCTTTACGGATTCGATAACCAATCGGGATTCCACCCCCTCAACTCTGACCTGCAACCACTCGTGGATCATGAAACCCTTGAGCTTCCGTGCTCAAGCTGCAGATTGAAGGCAAAGGGTTTTGCTTTTGGCTTCCGTCTTCAAGGAACTTCGAAACACCACAAGGAAACATTTAAGCAAACTAACCCCGCCAAGCTTAAAAAAATTAAAACTTTCCGCCGAGGAGGCAACCATTCGAACAAATTCATCTTTTGGCAGTCTCTGCAAAACTCAACATTCACCCAACAGGAAGTTCAACATATTGCAGTCATCTACAAAACGAGAAACCCCCCCCGTCTCTCTTGAGACACAGAGGAGGTGAGGGAGAGCAACTAAACTTTTAACCGTATCTGAATGCTTCTTCCTCGGCACTACACCATTCTGAATGAGCTTCTTCCACATTCTTAAAAAAAAAAACTGCTATACGGAATTTGTGATGTGTTTATGAATTTGGACAAATTCCGCTTACAATCAACCTCAATCAACCACTCCTCGTTCAACTTCAGTCGGCCAAACCTTGTTCAAGAAAGAAAATTCCAAGAACCTGAAATTTCACCTCTTCTTCCACCAAAGATCAACAAAAAGTGCATTGACTCTCCCGTTTTTCACCAATGGACAATCAATTAATTGACGACCATCTGCCCTCCGATACTCAACCTGGATCACGAACGTGTTGTATTCCACCACAGAATCCATTCAAGGAGGTAACAAAATTTGTCTTTTTATTGGGACTTTGACAACCTTGCCTCCTTTTCTCCCCTGAGCTTTGGAAATTATCTTTCCCCTGTTTTAAAAAAAAAAAAAATCTCAAGGAATCCCCGACTCTTGGGGAAACGCCATCTTCGAACCCTAGGGCACTCGGTCAGAAGGCGCCCGCCGCCATTTTTGGCGAGGTCTGCTGTTAATTTACAAAGAACAGGTATTGCATATTTTCCAGCGGCAATAAGAAACGTAAGTTTGCCAGCTCCCATGAAGGCCGGCTGAAATTTGTTACTTTTGCCTAGGAAAATACACAATACCTACTCCCACCTTACCTCCCCTCTCGAGTCAACTTCTGACACATCGAGAGAGAACAAAAGATGGGTTGCTTTCGTAGCAAGCCGCTTTTATGGAGGACTGCGACATGCTACGAAAAGTATAATAGGGTTCCCAAGCTGGCCGGATCTACGAAAATTAAAAACTCAAGGGTGAAACACGCATTGAGAAAAACAAAACAAAATTAACTGGTATTGTATGTTTTCCTAGGCCAAAGAAACAAATTTCAGTCGGCCTTCATGGGGGCCGGCAAATGTGTGTGTTTTTCTTGTTGTTGTTTTGTTTTGAACTTTGTTGGGAAAAGTCCAAATAAAACTTAACTTTAATGCCAACAAAGTATTTGGGTGAACAAATGAGAGTTCCCTAGGAAACCACCACTCGTGACTGGACGATATTTGGGAGAAATTAAGGAATGGTTTACCAGTCATGAGGCACGTAACTAATTTTAAAAGAAAAAAAGGCAAAAAAAGGGTAAATTACGGTATTAAAAATTTAATTTGATAGAGGACACTTTGGCTGCAGTTAGTAATTCATTCATACATGCATTTACTCCTTACCCTAACCCATACCAAACTCGTAATATCGTAATTTATTGTAAGAATGGAGTACAATATTACGATAATCCCAACACAAATTGTTTCCTTTCCTAGTGTACCCTATCATTTATTCAGTGACTAATTCTGATTCATTTGTTTCCTCGTAGGATCAATAGACCTTATTATTTTTATATTATCATTCATTGATTTTGTTACGATGACAGCACAAAAACAAACTCGGTACCCTTAAAGCCCGAAATGCTGGTTGATTTTGGGAATGAGCTGTGCTTAACATGCTTATTGTTGGAAGGTGGACTCGGGGTTCACCTACGGAAGTACGCTCATAATCCCATACGTACGCAGCACGGTGTACATTTTAATGTACAATTGTACAGGAATAGAACGAAATGACTCCTCATTTTGACAAGTGGTCATTAGTCGTTTCGGGGTCGCAACCGGCCGAGGTTCTATACACTACGACTAAATTTGGTGTAACATACTTTACTGTAGATGGGAAAAACGTGTTCAGTTTCGTTATACTGAACCGCACAGCCATTGATATCTCGATCGAACAGTTTAATTTGATCAAGGGATTGATCGATCGATCAAATCGCTGAATAGGCACATACTCTGACCCAAAACAGTCAACTGTAGTAATTTGTGTACATCTCGCGCATATCAAGTTACCCTAGTTAATAGATACAAGCTTTGTACTGTCATACTAAACAAAAATACCAATAATAATGATATAAAATAATAAGTGAGACGAAAGCCAACTTCATTCAGCCACCAGCCTGGATGTCGGGCGCAACAACAAATTTTCACGCTCCCCGCCCGATTAAGACGGCGAAAAGATGGCACGTATACCACGAGTCTGTTGTATGGTTAAGCTGACAAGAATCTGTGTTCAACCACATTGGACTGCCAAATTCCAACTGAAATCATACTGTGGGACGAATGTACATGGAGCCAGCTTCTACGTAAGATTTCAAAAACTCGTCAACCAAGATTCCGTTATTGGCATACTAAAAACAATTTCAAGTGCATCCCTATTCCCTGTAATGCCTCTGAAAACCACAACTGGAGAAAAAACTGTTTGTGCGACATTTATAAAAATGATCAAGTTCTTATTGAAAATTTGACTGAGGAAAAACTATTGCTATCTTTCAACCGGTTTTTGTCTGGTTGGCTAGCAAAGCATACTGAATGTGTGTATGACCTGTCTGATCCATTCCTCATCCTTTTCGCCCAGTAATATCCTTACCTAGCAGCTTCAATTCCACTTATTACAACCATAATGATTATGCAACGCACATGTAAACCCAACCCTCAAAAATAAACTTGTTTATTCTGAAAAGCTACCAAAAAAGTTAATTTTACCAGTTATATATAGGTTTAGTTTGCATGCTTTATTAAAAGAAAGGATAAAAAAAAACTACCGTAGGCTATGTTTAGTTCGTAGAAGGTCAACTGGTGTTTATCAGGGTATAAAGAAGTAGTTGGTGGAACTCCCATCCCAGCTCCGTAATTATTTACTGAAGCAATGTAAAGGAGTGTCGTCATTCATGGATGCGAGACTTCCATCATCGTGCCAACTTTTTTTTTTGTTTGCCGGATTTCTCTAAGAAGAGGACGGCTATCACCAAGTTGATCTGAAATTCGCAAGAGCTTCTCAACCCTCCTCCTTCTCCTCCCCACCAGCTTGCATTACTGCTATTGAGAAGACCAACTGCTTTTTGATACTTCAAGAAACACCAGTCTGATTCCGATTCAATTTCACTCCTCTTTCATAGGGAGATTTACAACAGCCTACCACATGATTCAATCTTGGTGCTCGTTGACATTTTACATGATCTGCTAGTAGGGTTAATCAAATGTAGTTCTGGAAGGCTTTCAACAGAGGGATTTCAGTAATTAACATGGTTCACAACCTGTTCTTTAAGACGCTGCGAACGATTTCCCTCAACAAGCTGGTGGGGGTTCGCATCTCTTGAATCAGTCCTCGGGTAGTCTTGTTATCATTTTGAACACTTTTATTTCTTTGAGCATGGAATTTACAGTAGTTTTTTCTCGTCGCTGATGAGCTGCTTGCTGCCTTCGTCGCTGTCGTCGTCATCACACGGATTCCCTGTCTCACGTGGTTGCTGTTGACGTGTAGTTGGTCCCTGCACACACTGAACTTTTAGAGATGTAATCCGCCATGATCTCTCATTGGCACGATGACTCATTGCCCATTCGGTTGTACCAGCTTGCTTCGCCATAGCCTACGCAATTTGCGGTACTATGTCGTCGTAGCGTAGTGGACACTGTTGAGCGTTGGGTGTGACTAAATAAGGCGTACTGGGAAAAGCCCAAATGGTCGCCACTTTTCCTGCTTCCTTATCGTAACGGATTAGTGCACAGTTGCATCTTGTAAAAGGCATGGCATGGTTTTTGGTGTAGTTTGTTCTTGCTAAAATTAGTCACGTGGTTCCACACGTTGAATTGCCCTGGTTCCCAGTCTTTTGCTTTTGTGAAACCTGGTGTGCTATCCTTGGATTTGCCATGATTTGAAATGGTGTAGTTGTGACTCATTTTTGAAGTGTTGTCCTTACCGTCACACTGATTCGCAACACGTCGCTGTACTTTCATGGCTGCATTGTCGTGTGTCATCTCATTTGTATTTGGGCTTACTAAGTCGTGTCTTCATTTGCAGTTCTTCTCGCCATTTGCTGTAGACGCCCTTGAAATTTATCCATGAGACACTTCTCGACCACCTGTGTTGCCTCTCATTGTTTACGGGTTTTCGCTGTTTTTGGCGCTTTCGTCACTTGGTCTGTGTCGCAGTGTTCGTTATGCCGATTCCTGAGCCCGTTGTTCTTGCTCGATTTTTCGTGCGTGGCAGAAATGTTAGTTCTTTTTAACAGAATTGACGACTAAAGTATGTTTTTAATTGCCGATGAATATACATTACCTATTTTTATTAACAGCAGCAGTTTCCCTCCTTTGGAGCCCTTATTCCCCAGAACTAAAGTTGTCTTCCCTGCCGTACTCATAGCTCCCTTACTGCGCATGCGCGGATGCAGGCCTTCTATCTAAGTGGTCCGCTTAGGATCCGTCTCATCTTTCTTCCTAGGGTGGCCACGCAATGCGGTTGTCCGTCCTAGTAGACCGTGGCTTTTATGAACTCTTCACCAGCCCTTCGGACCCACGGTTCTGCGGTGTCCTTTGCTTCCGATTCCTCACCAACGGCAGACTATGCTTCTTTCACCTTCATTGCCATCCTCGCCGACTGCCGTTCCACTTATGCCACGAGCTCCGCACCCACTTCGCCTTTCCCAGGCAATCCCTTTCTGCTAGTCGGAGCGGCCGGCCTTCTCGAAGCCCATCCGGGTCTCTTTTTTTCCGATCGGAGTTTCCTCTGGTACGACGGGCTGCAACCTTCCTCCAGCAATTCCTCGGAATTAAGGACATGTAAATTCCGCGATGCAAAGACGTTAAATTTTGCGATGCGATTTGTAAGCAGTTTTTGCGGGGGGAAAAAGCAATTTTGCGATTTGATCCGTTGCGATCAAAAAGCACATTTTTAAGAGAAAATATGCGGTATTAGTTTGATTGCTTAAAAAAAATACCAATTAGTGAATTTTTTATTTTAAACCCACATTATTTTTTTTAACAATTATCTAATTGATGTTAACAGGCTATCCACGGAAAAATATTGGAAATACCTTCGTAGCGTAGGCCTTTTTCATGTTAAAGCCAAACCAAAAAAAAATGGTTTGGTTTGCGTTACCCGACCGACGAGCCAACCATAAACATGTTTCTTTATTGCTAAAACATCTTAACCTGGTAATTTTAGTATTACATTCCTCGAATGTGATGTTCCCCTGGAGGTTTCTTCCGGTTTGTAGACGCCTGCTTGCATAGCCCACCGTGCATGCGCGGCGCGGTCCTCCCATATAAAAGCGACAGTGCGCACGCTATCGGCATTCATTTTCCTCCAGAGGTGTCTCCACGCCACCTCGCTCCACGGTTCCTCGACTGTTGTTTGGAAAATTGGATTCTTCCCGAAGATGGACAACGCTTCGCCCGCCGCTCGTCCTCGTGCTCTTGCTCACTTCGATCTTGGCAGCCGTTGGGCATACGCCCTCGACCTCGCCGCGCCTACCCGTACGACACCCGCCGATGCCATGCCTGATGTCTCATCGCCTGACTCTCCACTCCTCCCGGGCCAGCGCTCGCCGCTCCTCGCCCCACTGGATCTGTCGTCGCTTTGACAAGACCTTCAAGTCGCCAAAGACTCCTACCGGGCCGCCAAGCGTAACCTCCACCGAGCGGCGCTCGCCCATTCTCCTGAACGACACTCACCGCTCGACCTGTCGTCCAACTCAAACTCCTCAAAAAGGCGGGCATTCATCAAGAAGAGGCTGAACGCATCGCATCTAAAGCAACTAGAGAATAAACAAACTGCATGTATGACAGCCACTGGTCAAAGTGGATTCATTGGTGTATCACAAAACGCACAAATCCACTCAACCCCTCTCTTCCCGAACTCCTAATCTTCTTCGGTGACCTTTTCAACATCGACAAACTCAAGGCTCCACCATCCTCGTCTATCGATCTGCCTTAAACTCCGTCTTCAAAGCTGCCGGTCGCACTGCCCTACTGGAAGACTACCGAATTTCTGCCCTACTACGCTCATACGAAAACGATCGACCTACCACTAGACGTTCCATTACCGACTGGGACCTCTCCATCGTACTACAATCACTAATGGAGAACCCCTATGAACCCATGCAAGACAGTTTATTCCACCTTATGACCCGCAAAACTGTCTTCCTCGTAACACTGGCAGCAAGTCTAAGATGCTCTGAGATTCAAGCCCTCTCGGCAGACCCGGCATACTGCATCTTCGGCCCACACTTCTCATCAGTCACACTCTTCCCAAGAGCGTCCTTCAGAGCAAAAACTCAAACACTATCCGAACCCTCGAAACCCATAACATTCCCTGCCCTTTCAAACCTCACTGGGAACGAACCGGAACGCCTCCTCTGCCCAGTCAGAGCTCTCCGCTTCTACCTAGCTCGCACTCAACACGAAGACATTCGGAGAGGCAGAAATCAACTCTTCCTTCCAGTGGACCCCCTAACAACCCCGGCGAAACAACAACCGCCATGGTGTCACGCTGGATCAAGAAAACAATCGAAGCAGCCTACGACAAGCACCGACTGAGTAAGAGCATGAGGATATCGGCGCACGAAGTACGAGCTATCTCCACATCTTGGGCCCACCACAACGCCACACCAATCGAAGAAATCCTAGCAGCAGCATCGTGGCGCCACCAATCCACCTTCACGTCCCACTACCTAAGGGACATGACGAAGGACTAATCCGGACTACACCGGCTGGGACCAATCGTCGCAGCCAGAACTGTGGTCAAGACCCCCTTAAGCACTCAGAACGAAGCAGAAGCAAGATCCATCCAGCTAGAAGCAAGACCCTCAAACAACGGTCCTTTTCAGGGCCACCAATTCCCACGAAAGAGACCAAATTCCTGTTTAGCCCATCTTGTTCTGAATAAAGTGCGAATTTTTCTCTTGCAGTTAAAAAAATTCATGGAGGAAAGCCTGCTTGCATCCCGGGGCGCTCGTACAGACGGTGCCCGCCACCAACTTTGACGAGGTCAACTTGTAATGCTAAAATTACCAGGTTAAGATGTTTTGGCAATAAAGAAAGAACATTTTGCCGGCCCCCAGTCTGGCCGGCTAAAAATGGTTTCTTTTTGCCTAAAACATACTTAACCTTAACTCCCGCCCTGCCTCCCCTCTCGAGTCACCGCCTGAGACATTGAGAGTAAAATGAATGCCGATAGCGTGCGCGCTGTCGCTTTTATATGGGAGGACCGCGCCGCGCATGCGCGGTGGGCTATGCAAGCAGGCGTCTACAAACCGGAAGAAACCTCCAGGGGAACATCACATTCGAGGAATGTAATGCTAAAATTACCAGGTTAAGTATGTTTTAGGCAAAAAGACACCATTTTTAGCCGGCCAGCCTGGGGGGCCGGCAAAATGTTCTTTTTCGTTCTAATGAGAAGAAATCCCCTCCCTATTTGCACGCTCCATCCTACTATACAAAAATCGTTCAAATGCTTCATGAAAATAAAATGTTCCTCTGTGAACATAAAAAAATAACAAATTACAATTTTGGAAGTAAGACTTTTTGATTTAGTAACAAAAAAAGTAAACAAAAAATTACCTTACTGGTCCTTACTTATTTTTTTTAACTGCGTAACGCAAACCATACAATTTTTTTTTGTTTGACCTTAGGCTTAAGGGAAGCAAACAGTTCAAGTGAAACAATTTAAAAAATGTGTAGCCTACGCCTAGGCTACTTGTTTTTACTGTCACTATTAGGTTATTTCACACAAGATTTCTTTCTCAACTTTTTTTGGTAGCCTACGGAAAAAAAAAACAATATTTGTTATTATTATGAAGCATACAAGACACTTAATTTTCATTTATTGTTAAGATGTTCTTTTGGTTAATGTCATTTCCTAACAAAGAATAAATTTTTAAAATAAATATAGGCATAGGCCTATAATACATGTTTTCGTTACGGTTGCCACAGTAACGAACAAATCAAATTTTCAGCCTTACCCAAAAAACTGCTGTGCTTCGCAGAACCCTCCCGATCCTCACATTCAGCGTAATCTTGTGAAGAAAATGCCTCTTTAAAAAAAATCTTTTTCAGACTTTAGAGACCTTATTTTTTTCCAGCAGTGTTCCGCGAAGCACATAATTTTTTTTTTGTCAGGCCAGAATGTCCACTATGAGTGCACACAAAAGGACAAAAAAAATGTTGCTTAAAACTTTCATTCATCATCTGGTACAAAGGCATTGTCACCACATGCTGAAGTGCCACTGTTGAAATACAGTCCAGTGAGATGTTTCAGGCTAGTTGGCTTCAAATTCTGCCTATTGTCAGCCAAAATTTGGTTGTACGCACTGAATGAGCGTTCTACATCCACTGATGAAATTGGCACAGACAAATTTCTGAGTGCAATTTTTGCAAGAGTTGGAATTCGCTTCTGCATTCCGAACCAAAATGGGAGCAGCTGAATAGTGGCATCGGGAGTAGTAGGTACGCTGTCCAAGTAGATGTTCCACTCAGACTTGAGGTCATCATTAGGGTTTTCGAGGCCAGGTACTACTTTGTACTTGGTGATGTCCTTGGACATTGTGGAAACCAGAGTAATGTCAAAAATTCTGACAGCTTCAAAAAACTTCATCTGGTCATTGTCAATGTACTTGACCAAATTTAGCCTTGCAGTTTAGAACAGCTGAATCCATTTCACCTGTAATGCGCTTGCTAGTTGCAATGCCAAAGCCTTCACTGCGACATTGAGGAATGAAATCTTTGGCTTCCAAAGCTCTGAGCCACTGGAGCAAACTCTGAGCATAATTAAAAATAGTGTGGGCTGCAAATTCCTGCCTCTCCATCAAAAGAATTGCATCTGTCACTTTTTCTGACAGCACAGCAATAAATCGCAGTTTCTGAGCCAATTCCTTTTTGGAGTCGTCAGCCAATAATTCTTGCATGCAACTTATCGAACGCCTGTGTGTCTTCACCTCGATTCTCTAGTTCTTTCATTAAGCTGTTGTATGCAGCAAAATACTCAGTGTTGGACGACTGCCTTCAGCCAAGAAGACCATCTTGTGAGGACAGGTTTGGGTGGAGTTTTGGGTTTTCGAAGCCGTATTCTTTAAGAATTCTTAAATAGAGGGCTTTCTTGGCACGAGAATTTCTGAAGAGCTTCTTTATCATGTTCACAAACATGTCCACTTCTGGAAAGCTGTGACGCCATGTGTCTCCAACCAAACTAAATATGTGGGCCCAGCAACCCACGTGAACACATGCTGGTATGACAACTTTGATAATGTCGAATGCAGTCTTCATATAGTTCACATTATCACTGACAAAAGCTTGCAATTTATTGTACGGAATGCGTAGTTCTGCCAGGACTCTAAGCACAGCTCCAGCAATATTAGCGCCATTAACACTTTCCATCTCAACTGTTTCAGCAAGGTAAGGCTTCAGTTTTGTATTATCTGGTGACGAAAGAGTCGGAATAATGATAATGTTCAACATTGGCCGGTTCTTGGCATCAGTCGTTTCATCTGGCATAATGGAGACACTTTCTGCACCTTGCAATATTTTTTTTACGTCAATCATGTGGTCATTGTAAACTTCTTTCAACTTTTCCCGGCGCAAATAGTTGGCAGCGAGAATAGCACCAGAATTATCCACATACTTTTTTAAAAAAGAACGAACCGCAGGATTATCTAACTTCTCTAGAGGAATATCGGCTCTGGCAAATGTTACGACTACGTCATTAATGAGGTCTAGTTTTGCCTTCTTCGAACTTGTTGAGGACTGCAGAATCAACAGTTACTCGTAGCGGTCGTTTTCTAGGCGAACGTTGTTGGGTCGCTTGAGCCGAATTGGCAGTTTGATTTTCAGGTGGTTGCACTGGTTACACTAATTTCAAATTACCAACCTTCATCATGTGACCTACTCCTGTTAAGTGGACGTATATAGTTGATTTCCGACGATGGTCCAATGAAATTTCACAGGCTCGACAAAACAGCAAAGCACCACTGACATAAAGCGTATCAGGCCCATACTCTTTAAGTCGATCAGTTTTATTGCTAATGTGGGATGGATTTGGCACTGGAACACGACGACGGTGCGGTGGCATTTCACTTTGACAGAAAATCTGTAAATACTTGCACAAAATTCTGGCAGTCTGCGAAAATTTTGATTGACGTTTTGGCGGTGAAAACGCTGATCGCGTCAATCTTGATCGAGTGCGGTGACAAGATGGCGGGCGGAGGTTTATCGCTTGCCTACTCCGGGTGCTTGCGTCATGCTTTTTTTTTTTTTTCTCGAAGCCCTTTGTTAGTGCTCGAGAGTCGTAGCGTGTTTATGTTTAGCTCCAACACGTTCAATTTCTTCCATTTCAATTTTTTAAAAGGAAAACGAAACGCATGGTTGGGCAAAGTCCTGAAAAATAGGTCGATAACCGGAAGTGGTACCGGAAGTTTTTATTTTTTTTTTGCAGAATCGCGTGCGATCGTCGATTTTTTTCAAATATACGTATTTTTGAAGCTGTACATTTAATTTAAATTAATATATCGGGTTATTTTGCGAAGAAATTTTAAAAATTGTGCTGTTTTGCGGGGTTTAGTAGATTTTGCGAAATAATGCGGAACATTTTTGGCATCATCTCACAATTTCGTACCCGACACAAGAAGAATTAATGTTGTAGCTGCCCGTGTTAAAAAGTTGCAAAATTAGTAAATTCGCATAATCGCGTAAATTACATGTCCTTACTCGGAACACAGTTCCGCTTTTTACGTCGCACTCGGAATCAACCTGCTGATCCGCCTTCCAGATCGGGACAGAGACAATCATCTCCTTCGGAGTCCTCGGCTCGCCCAACGCCGTTCTTCGTAACACCTCGTACAGTTGGATCATCTTGGGGGACAGCTCCCCATTCCTTTTCCTCGATTTCCGCACTCATCCCCACATAACCCGGTGGTGGAACGGAACGGAGATCCCCTTCCGGACCAGGCTACTGCAGCCGTAACTGGATTTCCGTACCTATTCACGCCGAACCTTACTAACGGTTCCTCCTGTTCCGAAGATATGCCCGGTGATCCTCCAGCTGTTCAGTCAGGCCGGGGCTTCCAGTAACCAGGATATTCCAGGCCTTTTCATTACCACTGCGGCTCGTTCCCCGGATTTACCTCCAACCTCTCCGGACGATGTATCCCCGTGCCTGTATTGTCTACAGTTGGCTCCCCCGATTTTGTCTCTAGAAATTTTGTCCCCAATTCTGGCCTCTGCCTCACCTCTTCATTCCCAGGACCATGATATCCTGTCTGTTTGCGCCGTTCCTGTCCAGCAACGGCTGTCATCTCTCGGATCACACGTCCGGTGTAACCTGCCTTAATGGCTCCGCACAGTACAGTCACGTCCTGTTCGTCAAGCATAACCACGCGTCGATCCTGTATGGACAACCTGCCTTCTCCCGAGATCTTGCCTTTGTGAAGTTTGCCATGTATTCTTGTTTTCTTTTATCTACAAGTCCGCAAGCAGCAGTCTCTGGCGTTATTAACGTTCTTAAAAAAAAAAGAACAGTCAGCAATACCAACACAAAAAAAAAAATCAACAACAAAGACAACGACAACAACATACACTTGGACGTTGGCATCACGTTCCCGCCTGGCTGTACGATCAACACCACATGTAGAAGACTTGTTGTACCCTGTGCTAGGCCGAAACAGTGAAGGACCCAAACATGGCTGCCCGATGCATCCATGACTCGGCATCGCTTCCATTCCTGCCCTATACAACACGCTCACAAGCATGCTGTTCTGATGGTTCCGTTGTCATATCACGGCTTTTCTTTGCCCATACGTGAGACTTTTTTGCCTCGATCCAATCCTTCCATCAGTCTCTTTTTCAGATGATTCACTATCACGTTCTGGCTGAACGTCTGCTTGCCACCTACTATGCTTCCTAGATGGAAGAAGAAAAAAAGGGGGGGGGTCAGATTCCAAGGAGGATTGTCTATTGCTTCACACACATATATATTTGGGTATCACCCTGACACCCTTTTCGGCGCTCCTTTCGACCAACCTAAAGCTTCCAACTCCGTGCCCGACTTCCTTAGCACAAATCATCTGGGCCACTACAACGTCTTCCTTTTCATACAGGCCGTTCGAATCAGGACGGACTGTCGCTCCCTTCCTTCCTGCTCATCGGATAGTTCCCACAAAACCTTCTGTTTCCTTCATTACGGACTGCTTCCTCTCATTGCCCATATATAAGTATATATATATAAGTCCATGATCTTTTGACAGAGCGTTCGCATGACCTTATTTTAATTGTTGAAACATGGGCAAATCGCACGCTAACTGAGGCAATGATCGTCGATGCTCTCCTGGTTCTCAGAAGGGACCGTGGTTCCAGGGGGGGTGGGCTGATGTTGGTCTATAGACAGGATTTAGTTCTTGCTTTGAGCGATATCACCAAGGATGTGGAGGCTATGACAGTAATTATGCTTGCTTTAAACTTGAATATCATTTTGGGATATATACCCCATGACCATGATGTTGAATCGTACCAATTGATGTCGACTTTCATAAGCGGCACAGCTAATCCAGTATTCTCTAATTTAATTGTGGGAGACTTCAACTTGTCAACGGCAGCCTGGCCTATGGGAATGGCTTCATTTCGGACGCACCAGCAATTCCTCGATGATCTGTCAGCATTGGGCTTTGTCCAGTTGGTATTTGAACCAACTAGAGACAGAAAAACCTTAGATTTAATTTTCACTGATGATGACAGGTTGGTTTCGGAGGTTGAGGTTGGCCAACAACTGGGATTAAGCTATCACAACATGGTATTTTTCAAGATTAATTCAAACATTTCCAACACTAGATGACAACACAAAACAGTGTATAAACTTTCAAAACTTACAGTCTGATTTGGTTAAATTAACTTGGTCCTCTATTTACAAGACTGATGATGTCGATGTTGCGTGGGATAAGTTTTTACGAATCCTAAAGCAACTAGTTTCCGTAAATAGTTCCTTAGTGAAGGTTTCAAATTCTGGACGGTAATCTCTTCCAAAGTCAATTAGGAAGCTATTAAATAAAAAAACTAGATTGTGGCGAAGATACAAATGTGATAAGTCCCACGAAAACCTTCAGGCATATAATGATATTCGTTCAGTATTCTCGACCGCCAGAAGAGACTTAAATCGTCAAATTGAACATAGGGTAATCACAGAGGGAAACCTCTCTTCATTGTTTCGATTCTACCGAAAAAAAACAGGGATTACTAGATCGATTCCTCCGCTTAAATATAACGGAGAGTATGTGGTGGAAGACCTAAAAAAAGCAATCCTTCTAAACGACATTTTTGCTTCTAATGGGATTAGAGATAATCAAAGAGTCCCGGTGTTCCAGCCAGAGATTGCTGTTGATCGAGAAAATTGCTCCGAAGTAAATATAAATCAGACTGCAGTCCTCCTAGCTCTTTCGAATCTGAAACCTAGCCACTCACTTGGACCAGAAGGTTTCTCAGCCTATTTCTACAAACAAATACGGTTTCAAATCTACAAGTCACTAACACATATTTTTAAACTTTCTTTTGCTGCGGGAAAAATCCCATATATTTGGTCTGTAACAAATGTCATTCCAATTTTTAAGGGAGGTAATGCTGCTGACCCAAATAACTATAGACCGATTGCTCTAACCGCAGTTCCATGTAGGCTAATGGAGAAAATTATTAGGGACAAAATGATGTCGTACAATACAAAATTTAATTTGATTGACAATGACCAGTTTGGTTTCGTCCCAGGTCGTTCATCTATTCACCAATTATTACTGGTTCTTGACGATTGAGCACAAGCACTGGATTGTGGCCTACCAACCGATGAGATTATTTTTTACTTTAAAAAAGCATTTGAATCGGTGATCCACGAAAAGTTAAAACTGAAGCTTAAAATTCTGGGATTCGACGGCAAGCTTCTGGATTGGATTTCTGCTTTCCTGAATAAACGAACACAACGTGTACTTTTGGGTAAGACTGTGTCTCCACTCACAGAAATTATTAGTGGGGTGCCGCAGGGTTCCGTGTTGGGCCCTCTCCTCTTTGTCTTTTTTATAAATGATCTTAAATGTGAAAATCTTGATATTCAACAAGGAAAATTTGCAGATGATCTAAAAATACATGCAAAAATCACAAACTCCCAACAACATGAAACATTACAGGGTAGTATTGATTACGTAGGAAATTGGGCTGATCAGTGGCAATTGCCAATATCAATCGCTAAATGTAAGTTTCCATATTGGCAAGGGAAATCATGACTTTGAATATGCCTTACAAGGGGTATCTTTACCTCACGTCGACTCAGTAAAAGATTTGGGTATTTGGTTTAACAGGGACCTTGGTTCAACCATGCATTGTAACTACATTGCAGCCCAAGCAAATCGTCGTTTGGGACTGGTAAGGCGGGTTTTTACCTCAGGTTGTGCTTACACTAAACTATGGGCATTTAAGGACTATGAGAGACCAATTTTGGAGTTTGCGAGCCCTGTTTGGTCCCCCAATTTACTGAAGGATATTGACAAATTAGAGTTTGTCCAAAGGCGTTTCACTAAATCTATCCCAGAGCTGTGCCGTCTGCGTTATAGTTTACGACTGAAGAGACTTAACTTAGACTCCCTCGAGCTGCGTAGATTGAAGACTGACCTGATACTAACTTTCAAAATTGTTACAGGACTTTTGTCTCTTGATCTCCCGCTATTTGATCTGAGCGAGATTACTTGGACCAGGGGACACAATCTCAAGCTTGTTGTGCCCAGATCGAGACTGGCCTGTCGATCAAATTTCTTTGCAGTGAGGGTAGTTCGTGCTTGGAACGCGCTGCCAAATGATCTAATTAATTTGCAAGGTGTAAACTCCTTCAGAAGATCGCTTCATAAAGTGGATTTATCAAGTTTTCTCAAAAGAAATTTTCATAACATCTAATTTACGCATTTTTATATTGACAATCGGCCTTATTTATTGGCCGTGCTCTTTTCTGTTCTGATATCATTTGCTTTTTTTTAGGCGGATTAGTAGTGATCAATCCTTGTCCTTGCTTAGCAACAAAATTTTTATTTATTTTTTTTACGTGAAGATCTACTTACGTTAAGACTTTTAAACTCTTTACATTTTTTACGTTTTTTATTCATTATTTTGTTTTTTGACAAATGGCCATCCACCCTTCTTCATTTCCTTTCGACTGGCGATACCATCGGGGACCTTTGTGTCCCTGGCAGGTCTAACCTTGGTGGTAAGGCAGTTGAGATCCTAACCCACCCTTCCTTATTTGATCCCACCTTTCCATTGGTCATGCAATTTTTAAAACTTAATTTTTACCTATGCGCAAGCTTTTGAATTTTATTTTGTATTAGTTTTTACTTTCCACCTTCGCATTCCCTATCTACCAAGGTTTTTTTTTATTATTAGTTTTTATTTACACACGTCTTAAATGCAGCCCCTTTTAAGGCTGGCAGTCAGCGATCCCCGTGATCCTTGCCAGACCTGTTGCTCCGGCAACAAAATGATTATTATTATTATTATTATTATTATCCTGCTGGTCCGCGCACATATTTTTCATTTCCTTCACCAGCGGCCACTGCCGTCCTTGTGCGTCACCCGGCCAGCGTTTCATCCTTTGTGACCATCTAGAGGCTTCCACCATATCTGCCTCGGCAGACTCTCCATCGAAATCTCCAGTATCTCGCTGTCCAGTTCCAGCCCGATGCAGTTGCGTTGGCTTTTTATTGCCAAAAAAATAGTCGAAAATATCCATTATCTTATTTTCCTTATATCAGTTCTTTCCGTTTGAAAGGCTCTATCCCCTAGAAGATAAGTTGGCTTCCTTGCCGGACACGCAGGCCTCTATATAAAGCATTGCCTGGTGCTGGGCTTCATTCTTTCTTCCTAGAGTAGCCACGACGCGTGGTTCTCTTCAAAGGCACTCCCTCTTCTTTCTACTGGACTGTTACTACTATACTAGAACCTGGCGGATTCCCATGGACTCTCCGGTCATCATCGCCTCTCCGGACTCCTCCGCTCCATTGGCTTTCCGGCCCCGGTCTCCGGACCAGCTCGCCGGGCGCCAGTCTTATTCCTCTTCTGTCCTGATTCCTTTCCCAGCCCCAACAGATTCAACAAAAACACGGTGGTACCGGATTCTTCGGCCACCTCGTTTGTCAGAAGCCGTTTTGCCACGGCATAGCGGTTGCATACCTCCTTTCAAGCCTTCCCGGATTCACCTCGCCAGCATCTCCTAGTCTCAGTTTCCCTCGGCCGTATTCTGGACTCCTACTTCAGCTACCGGCATGTAGATCCTCCGCCGCGCTGGTCTCCCTCCCTGCCTCTTGCATCTCCGGCTTCACCAGCGGATTCCACAGCTTCCGAGCTCCGTCCTGGGGTATGCGGTGTTCGGCAACCGATCCCCTTTCTTCAGTTTCCCCGTTCTTGGCCTCTTTCCGCAACTGATTCCTCAGTTCTATGCAATCCTTCTGTTCCACCACCGGACTGTTGTTTTCCGTCCACATCCAATTCTTCTAAGAAGACCTCACCAACTCGATCTCCGGCTTCCGCAAGTTCTCTGGCAACCACCTCACCTTGCCTACTCTTCGCTGAACTCGCTATTTCTTCATCCCCCACAGCGGATTTCCTAAGTCCTGGACCGTATGCAGCCGTTTCCCAATCTCCGGTCACCAGGCTTTCTCTCCTTAACCCCTCGGTCTCTGACCTCCTCCTGTGGCATTCGGATTACAATTGCTGGAATCACTCGCATCGTTTCACCGGACCGCCAGCAGCTCCAGCCTTGTCCCTCGCTTCAGGGGAATCATCACCTGGACCCTCTTGCACAGACAGTTTGACTCCTCCGGATTCCCGATCTTCGCCGCCTGGATCCCCATCAACGGCCTTGTGTTACACTCATCTGCCTGGATTCTCCTCCGCCTGGACTTCTCCACCTTCGGACAATGGATTTCGGGGCCTTCCGCGGCTTGTGCGTTCCCGGCTTCTCCCTCTTTGATAAATGTTGTCGACTATTTCTTCAAAAAAAAAAACCACAATACAAATCAAAAGACAAAAACAGACATCTATAAGCTGCCGTCTGAAGACGGGCATCAACACAACCAGGCGGGATGACTAGTCTTAGGACTTCGTAATCTGGATCCGCTAGGTTTACACTACATGGCTGCTTCAACTCTTCCACGCCGCTTCTTAAAAGAGCAAACTTCACCATCGGCCTCCTCTTCTCGTTGTGATTTCTTCTCCTTCAAGACTCCTGTTTCTACAGGCATCAGGACTTCGGTTTCCTCTGGCCACCTATGCTCATTCATACCACCCAAGCATTCTTCTTGAGATGGATGCTACTTCAGCTCCTGTTTCGACGCAGCTTCCGCCCTCGTCTAGCGGATTCTCTCCTACCTCTCTTCGGCATCTTACGACTACCGAACACTCTTCCCTGTTCCTTCATCTTCTTGCAAGTAACTCAAGCTCCTCTCCAGCACCGTCTAACACGTTCTTGTTCTTACCAAAGATTCTCACACTGATCCTCTGTCCTTTGCTTCGCTTACTCCAGCATCACCCTACATGCTTAGTTTTCGGATTCCCTCTATTCCCTGGCTGGCTAACCTGTCAGGGACACCAAAAAAAAACGGAGAGGGGGATTAAGACCACTAGGAGCCAGGATAAGACTCTGTAAGCCGTCCTACCATAACCTACTGAACCTGTACACCGATTCCGGTTGGGACGCCAACCAAGTCCGCTCCTCTACGATCACCGGTCCCCAAGGACACTTGGAAGTTTCTCCCTGTCTCCATCAGGCGTACGCAACAGTTCGCACGCTTTCTAACGGGTTTTTTCCTGTCACACAGTCTGTCTCGCTTCAGTCCCAGCTTTCATCATGGTGTCTCCTCATCAAGATGACTCGACCGCCTCTCCCATGAAAGGCGGTGGCCAAGACACCTCTGTCCCGGTGGACAATCACATTGGACCTTTCCTGGATCCAGTTCGGTGTTCCTGCCTGGAATTCGTGAGTGATAAATTGAATCTGGACCCACATCCGTATTGCCAATTCCACTGATCCTGCGATTGGTATACATGTAATTGCATGTCTGGCAATTTGATCTAGCAAAAGATTTCGGTCTGGTGTTCCTCGGTTTATCGGAACTACCCTGTGCATTGCCAGCCCAGCAGCCCTGCCAAGCATGTCATAAGGGGTCTTTAGCACTTTGCTAAAGACTGTGCTTTAAGTTTCTGCGTCGTGTCATAAGTAAGTCCAGCCATTATTTTCATCACAGTTCTTCTACAAATTATGTGTATATCCGGAGTCATTCGACATGCAGGCATCTTCCCATTCCCTTTGGACTGATTCCTGCGGTTCCTACTGACTCCGGATCTTTACGGTTCCCTTTTCGTCAACCCCTTGTGAATACACTTCCAAAACCAAAAACCAGAACTCCCAATACTATGTACACTTAGTAAAACAATGTCCAATCCCTTTTTGGCTCTTGCTGATCTGCCACACACGTCTTTGCGTACTAACGTTCTCGCCATGGCCGCAGACGCAAACCAGCGGCAAGGCCTTCTCTATTGTCTTATCAGATTGTTTATTATGACTCCGGACGACACCCTGATCATTCTGCTATATGTTTGGGTCATCGAATCCGGCTTTCCGTCCTGCGTTCACCACCTTCCAGACCTGGTACTGCTGTATTCTGCACGACATCGCCCCTACCATTAGACGATTCCAGACCATCAGGTAACCTAGTCTTGCACCTTCTTAGGGTTTGTTATCTTGCCCGCCCTTTCACCCAATCCCATAACTTTCTGTATCCATTCCCAAGCGACTCCTGTCCTGGTGAACAGCGTATTGATTTTTCGCTCGATCCGCATGTCCAACGGCTTACCCCCGTTTCTTCTTCTACGTCTTTATCTGGCTACACAGATGTGTGGGCGCGAGTTCGAGGACTGGTTCCTTGGGCCGCCGACTCGTAGCATGGGCCACCGTTAACTTTGGGTCCGCCATCCGTTGACAAAGTTTGCTGTTAATAAAAATAGGGTAATCAGCAATTAAAAAGACAAAATACCAGCTGCAACTGGTTAATTGTTTTTATTGCCTACGATGAAAATATCCATTATCTATAGGCCCACCCTGCCTCCCCTCTTGATTCCAAAGTTCTGAGAGGAAGAAAGATGAGACGGATCCTGAGCGGACCGCTTATATAGGAGGTCTGTGCCTGTGCATGCGCAGTAAAGGGAGCTATGAGTACGGCAGGGAAGACAACTTTAATTCTAGGGAATAAGAGCTCTAAAGGAGGAAAACTGCTGCTGTTAATAAAGATACGTAATGTATATTATCGTCGTAAGCAATAAAAACAATAATTAACCAGGTGCAGCTGGTATTTTTGTTTATTTGGTTCGTCAGGAATCTCGTCTCTTCATCGATTTGATGACTCAATTCGTCGATCTGTGCTTGGAGTTGCCACTCTCCGATGGTTTGCTAACTGCTTCGTAATGTCCGCCATCTTGTTGCCGACGGGTTTCCCTTGCACATTATACTTAGGTATTTTTCACTGTTAGATTTCAATAAAATCACACTTTACGTTTCTCAATTGCTTGTGCACAGTTGTAATGTTTGCGTTGATTTTACCTAGTGGATGAATTGTGGTTGTTGAGTGATCGGTCCTGGTGTCTTCCTTGGTCGGGCGTCGTCTCTTGGTCGTTTTTCCTTTGTAATTCAACGCATTGACGATCGCTCGATTGCTGATGGTTTGAGTTTTTAAAGATTCGTCTTCGAACTTCGTGTTTTTACCTTCGAAGTACTTCTGACACGTTGGGGCGCCAATAGTTGGGATTCACAATCTCTTGAATCAGTTCTCGGTCAGTCTTGTTACCATTTTGAACACTTTATTTCTTTGAGCATGGAATTTATACGTTTCACTGGCACTCAGCCACTGCTCGAGAAAACGTTCTTCCTTTGCACATCCGGAATTGTACTTCCGGGGAGGTGAGCTCCAATGAAATATGTGTGAGGGGAGGTGCAAGGGTGGTATCCTTACAACACAGTACTTTTTTCTCTTCAAGTCCAATCGTGAAGTAGGTCAAATCTCATTTCTAGCCAAGCAACTGGGATAAATAAAAAATTAATTGTGCCAGTTTACAAGGAGACGACCAAGGAGTTAGAGGATTGCCTGTTTATAGATGTACAGCTAGTGACTCCCGACGTCTTAACATGTATAAAATATATATCACTGTGTTCATACCTACCAATGCCTACTTACGTGCGCAAATATATCCCATTACCGATATTCAAATTACTTCATGCCAAGAGTATTTCTCAGCGTGTGAAACACATTTTGCGAGATTGTCCATATTCGAGGTACGTGTTGTGCTTAGCATTGTTAAATTTGTTGAAGGGACAATCCCTCTGACCCTGACTCAGAAAAGAGGCCTTAAAAAATACAAGAAGCTACTCTTGAAACTATCTTCTAAAGGCTGTAGTAAAAAAAAAAAAAGCACTCCCCAGTTAAGAACCGGAACGGAGGTTTTCTAGGTGCTCTACTGACTCCTGTTCTCATTCTGTTAAGTGGTCTGATAGGTGGTGCCCAGTAAAATAAAAAAAAAGATGTACAAACGTATGTAGTTGGTGGCAGCAACGTTGATCAGAGGCATTAGAGACGAGAGAACCTTTCCTGCTCCTAGATCGGACTTCACCAAATCCCTACATAGACTACACGATTCTTGAGACACATCCTAGGGAACCAGACACTCACCGAATATGAAAATCTAAACTATACCCAGATGTTACTATGTAATATAGACGTGGACAATCGGCCCAGGACGATCGGGACGGGTACTGGCTACAGCTGCTGGTTTGGTCAGCCACCGGCACTGGGAATAGTGCGGTAGAGCCACGATCTTCTACAGAAAAAGGTAGTAATAAATCTCTTACCGGATTTCATCTAGATTTGAAGATTTACCTGCAAAGTACAGAGGGGGAGAATCGAGCAGTTTCTAGCTATTGTTGAAGTAGTTGCGACGATTTTGGCCAGCTAGCACACAATGGGAATTACTGACTATAAGATGTTTAGAACGAAGGCTCAACGTATGCCTGGGTGGCATTACAATGTATTGACGAGAGTTAAGTGGTAGTTATGGGTAAGATGTTATATCTTAGCTAGTAAAAATGACGCTCGTTATTTGGTTCCATTGGATTTATTACGGTGGAAGTTGCAATATTACGCTCGCCCGACTTGCACGCGAAATAACCCTTGCGGTTTTACATAGGCTGTTTGTGGGACTTAAAGTTTAGGGAAAAAGCAGGAAAGTATTGGTGGTAAATAATAGAAAGACTTACATAACGTTGCAAAATAATTTAGGTATAAAGGATCGAAATATTGGCTAGATAAAAGGCAAATAAATTATAACGAATTCATTCCTAGGTGTTACAGTGAGGAGGAATTGGACTGGTGGACAAGTGGCAACCATGCATGGCAAACAAATCATGACACCACGACTGCAATGCACGTCTTGGCATGCATGCACCCATAGGCCTATAATAATGGAGTCTGTAGTAGACTCGAACTTCTTGGGAGCTCTTCTGTAAAGATATCCGCTACGGGCCAAGGAACAGTCCACCACTCCATACCGGTGCTGAGCTGGAGCCGATGACCTTGGTCTTTCCGCTGGGTCTACCCACAAATGTCTGGCGCGTCAGCACAGGATGGTGATAGCTCAAACGCAAGCAACGACTGCAGATACAACATTAGGGAACATATCTCTTGCAAGATGGCTACGACATCTCCGTTATTTAGGAAACGAGTGCTTCACAGACTATGTGTATCAGAGGTGTCCTCCCTCGTCTGGGATCCAAATCAAGCATCCAGAACTGCGCTGACTAAGTGAGTGTCTATTGATGTCGTAGAGGATCCATGCAATTGGGATAATGACTTCCACTTAAAACATCTTAAAGAGCATCTATATTAATCCATGTGATGCAAGGGGTCTAGTAGGGTTACTAGGGTACACTATTAGTCCAAGGGACATAAAGTTACATTAAAGATTATTAAGAACTGGCTGGCGGGTAAGTCCAATTACACTCTGTTTAAACCTATCAGATTCGAACGTAACAGGTTTAGGGTGAGCAGAATCGACATATTTGGCTGTGTCCATTTTAATGATGACATTACTTTTTTGTTAATTATAATTGACGTAATTTCCAAGAAAGTGTTCGTTTATCTCTTAAAATGCAAAGACGGGGTATCAGTGAGCAGGGCCTTGACTGAATTAGTTAGCAGGGGCGCGTGCCGGTTGCTAGTTCGAGCAATCAAGGGAAGGAATTTTTTTATTTTTCTGTAAATAATGTATTTTGGAGGTTTAATATACATCATTACTTCGCAAAGAACGAAAACATTAAATGTAACATTGGCGAATACCTAATTCGGTCAATATGGTAAAGAATCTGCCGTTTTTTACACGCAAACAACACTAATCATTACTGGACACTTTACAAGACATAGCGTATGCCTAGAATCATTCCCTTCATAGGAGCATTAAAATGAAATCCGTTGAGGTAAACGAAGGTAATAAAGGTGAGGTTTTCGTCAATTTGCATGAAAGGAGGCTTGAGGTGAGGGACCCCGTCAGCATGGGGTTGTGGACAAGGTTTTTTTTTGGACAACGGCTACACTCCAAATTGGGCCGAGTAGATTGTCTACATTAGGGCACTAGCCATATCGTTCGCTTCTCTCACTCCATTGGTGTTGATCCATGCTGCTTGAAATTTCTTTGATTCCAACAGCATCCCAAAATCATATACTGATTAGTTCGACGCAAACTAATTGCAATTATTGCTCACAGTTCGCCCATCACATTTCATAGCACGCTTGCATTTCATGACTGCTTGAGACGTCATAGTTTTACCAGGAAAAGTTTGTTCAGGCATATAAACTTTTCATGAACAAACTATTACACCATGAACAAACGTGAGGGTATAAAAACTTTGACATTTTTGCAGTTTTTTCTTCATATTTGAGGATCATAATATCAAGTTACAGCGATGAAAATAGGCCTAACCGAAGCACAATTTAATCATCTTTCATTTGGTTCTACTCCTATCTTTGTAGAGGAATACAGGTGCATGCACATAAGTTTTTAATGATGTAGATAAGTAAGAAGCACAAGATTCCTACCTACACTGTTAAGGATTACGAAAAGAATGATACTTGGGCACCTGGTATAAACTAGAATTTTTAATGCCGACGAACATGCATTACCTGGTTTTTCCTTATATAGCAAATCCTTCCTTTTGAGGCTAAAATCCCTGGCGATAAACAGTTGGCTTCCCTGCCGGGCTCGTAGCTCCCTTCTGCGCAGGGGCGCAGCCCTACATAGAAGTGTCCTGGGCGGACCATGCTTCATCTTTCTTCCTAAGGCACCATCGCGAGTGGTTCTTTTTACACTCTTCCGACCTTTCGCCTCTAATGTGCCTTGCACCGTTGCAGCCACCCTACAGACAAGCCTAGTAGGATTCCTAAAGAGAAGAGGGATTCCTTATAATGACAATTTAAGAAACGCTGAACATCTTTTGAGCTGCTGCGATATAAAATATCATTCATGCATGGTGTGTTATGTCGTTCCAGTGGTGTCAATTTCCTTTCCTTTGGTAAATCCTATCAAAACCGAGATACTATGAATACAGTGACTATATTGGTTGACCCTAGTAAATGCTCACGTTTCTAATTTCCATTGTCACATCATGTGATTGATTAGTCTTGTCAGGACAATGGGACGATGTGACTTGATGGTTAGCATGACCGCTCGTGCCAGAAGTCCCGGGTTCAAGTCCGGCCTCAGCCATCCCTGTCATTTTCGGGAAGAGAAGGGTTCTGTGATGTCTCATGCTCATGTCGATTGCTGCACGTAAAAGATCCTAGGGATTTCTGATGGGATTTCCCTAGCAAAATTGTCCCACTCTCCTTCTGGTGTTATGACTAACGGTGGGTGCGCGTCTTGTCTGGACACGTCTAGACACGTCTTTCTGTGTGTTGTAGCCCTTTAACATGTATGGTGTCATTACCAGAGTTGACCATGAACACGAAACTGATTCCAGCGCCACTTGGAGGCTCATGCATATTCGATTGTTATGTCACTTCCGAATGAGGCCACGTGACCTATGACGTCACTCCGTCCTGGCCTTGTATGCATTTGTCCTACAGGTTTATGGAATTTTTGGATGTAATGCATCAATGCCTGCGACATACGGGTGTATTACTTTTTGTGTATCTTGACAATTTTGGTATTTTGGGGCGTTTAGTGGAAACGGTTTAGGCCGATGTCCGCTGAATGCTTGGCACATTAGTTTAAGATTGTCCCCAAGTTATGGAAAAAGTGTATTGGTACTCACTCAACAGTTACTTTGTCTGGAGTTTGGAAAGGAGTTTGGAAATGACTTTATGTCTGCCCGATAGATGCAGGCGATGGCGAAGCAGCTGGGTACAAGAAAAACGATGTGTCGCAGTCCGAGAGCTGCAGTGCCTGTTGGATATGGTGGAAAATGTAGTGTGCACCATGGTGGGTGTTGGATACCATCCAATTTTTGCAAACTGACTTCATTGCTTGGGCACGCCGGAAGTGCCAGGGTGTATTGTTTCGACTGGTTACCGTGTTGATTTGGAGTGGTGGAGCCGCTTGTTGCACGGCTGCGCTGTCAGTAGTTTATAGTTTGAACCCGAAGCAACGCTGGTGTTATCAATAGATGCATCTGACATCGGTTGGGGTGCCATGCTGCAGGGCATTGGCACGCAGGGTCTTTGGCTATCGGAGGAGGCGGCCTTATACATTAATGCCAGGGAGCTACTGGCAATGGTCAGAGCCATTGAATCTTTTCAGAGTGACTTAAGAGGTGTGTCACTGCGTATTTTGTCAGATAGTTTGTGACAGTAACGTATGTGAAGGAAGGCACTCAGTCCTGACAGAGCTGATGGAATTAGTCCAGTGGCTGATAACCTGGCTACTCTGGTTGAATGGTGTTACTAGCACCAGCTTCATTACAGACAAGTTGAACTTTGAAGCATACAGGAGGTTTTGGGTGTTCTGGGAGAAGCATGATTTTAAGTTGCGTCACCATGTGTTTAGGGCTCTTTGTGACTGGTTTGCCTCAGGGTTTGGGGCCAGGAGCCAGTGCCCAGGGGTAGAGTTCGACAGATGCGTCCAATATCGGTTGGGGTGCCATGCTGTAGGGCATTGGCGTGCAGAGTCGTTGACTATCGGAGGAGGTAGCATTATACATTAATGCCAGGGAGCTACTGGTATTGGTCAGAATGGTTGAAGCTTTTCAGAGTGACTTAAGAGGTGTGTCAGTGCGTATTTTGTCAGGTAGTTTGGTAGCAGTGACATATGTGAAGAATCAGAAAGTCAGTCCTGACGGAGTTAGTCCAGTGGCTGCTAACCTGGCTATTCCGGTTGAATTGTGTTATTAGCGCCGGCTTCGTTCCAGAAAAATTGAACTAGGAAGCGGATTAGAGATCCCGTGTGTTCTGGGAGAAGCATGATTTAAAGTTGTGTCACTGTGTGTTTCGGGCTCTTTGTGACGGGTTTGTCTCAGGGTTTGGGGCCTGGAGCCAGTGCCCAGGGGTAGATCCATTTGATGCATTTGTGTTTTGTGGTCTGCTCTCTTCCCATCCTTGTGTCCGCCAAGCCCTTTAATAGGGAGGTGTGTGCAGAAATTGGTACAGGATAGGATGAAGATTAGAAGGGCGCCGCCTAATTCGTAGAGTTAACCGGCTGGGTGACACAGGGACAGTTTCCTTTTATTTGCCTCAGTGGCCTGAACGGCTATTACGGCTTCCCTATCTACCATTACATATGTATGTTAGCTACTGATGTCTGAGGCACCTGGGTGGCCTGGGCTTCAGAACACCTTGAGGTGCAGCTATGGTACACAGGTGAGATTTCAAAAATGATAGAATCACAAAAAATGGACGCTCCATTTCACTACACCTGTCACTATACTCTTCTCGCCACAGTGTCATAGAAATGTCTACAGACTGTTCGCCTCAAGGTCTTCTGCCTTCATCAGGTTTTTGGAAAACTTTGTTTTTGCTGCTTACTACATCACTGCAGTCTCCCAGATTTGAATTCAGCACCGGGCGTGGCTTTCTGTATTTGTCAAGTTTTTCCTTTTTTCTTTTCCATATAGTGGTAAGGTGAACTCCAAAATCCAAAAACATAAACTGGATATTCGGGTGTGATGGGCCTTGAATCTTCATCAGAACAGCGTTATGTTTAGTGTGATGTTGGATCACCAGTTATTTCGAGGCTTCTCAGATGACTATCAAAGTGGGTAATGGACTTCAGCAGAGCTGTCGTGCATTCCCAAGCAATCGAATGTTCAGTTTCCATGCAATGGTCCACGATGCTGTTGTCCTCCTTTTATTTTCCATACCCGCCATGTGTTGTTTGATGCGGGTTATAATTCCTTTCGTGGTTTCTCCTATATAAACAGCATCACAGTCGTTCTATGGCACCTGATTGACTCCAACCATCCCTTGTCTTTGGCAGCACCCCCAGAATGGCGTCAACCCACATTTTTTTGGCCCTGTCCTAAACAATGATTAATTATTTATATATGCCCCTATTAAGGAGTGTATCAAAGACAAAATAATTGAGGGCGAAGCATGAAAAAAAAAATTTAGAACTGGACCCAATTTTTTCGAAATCTTCCCCGTTGCTCATACCGACTCGCATTATTTCAGACTGAGGCCCACTATTCCGACTGATTTTTTTCGGCCTGGCCTTAAATAATGATCAATGTGTCTTTTATGACTACTGATTACATAGGTAGAGTTTTGAACCCTCTTGCCCTTTTTCATTTAAATGGTAGTTAACTGCCCACTTTGGATTTTGCTAAGGACCTCGGTGTGTGGTTCACAGTTTACCTAAAGCCCTCAACCCACTGTGCAAAAATAACTGCACAAGCTTTCAAGAGATTCCATATCTACGTAAATCATTGGTTTGCTCGGTTAAATTCTCACAGCCGTGTCTGGGCTTTTTAGGTCTTTGTGTGGCCACTACTTGAATACGTTAGCCCAGTGTGGTCTCCATACCTCTTGTCTGACATTGACCATTTGGAGCATTTCTTTACAAGATCACTTCCAGACATGAGAAACTTGAAATCTGGTAAACGTTTGTTGCATGTGGGCGTACAACCGTTAGAACTGCGGCGCCTGTATGTGGATCTTGCCCTGACTTACCAGAACTTACACGAAAATGTCCCAATTGTCACCCCCTTCTTTGACCTGTCAAATTATAAAGCTACGCGTGGACACTTCCTCAAACTGGTGATTGACAAACCACGGTTGGACTGTCGAAAGTATTTCTTCTCTCTTCGGGCGGTGAATCCGTGGAACTCAACTGTGGGACGAACTTGTCATGTCCAAGACAACACCCGCGTTTCGCCAGGGCTTTCTCCAGATAGACCTTTCACGTTTCCTGCAATAGACGTACGATTAACATGTACTTCGCTCAACCTGTCGGTGGATCCTGGTCTCCTCTCACTGCTGATCAAAATTGGCCTGTTTCAACTTTAATCTTTTAAATTTCCAAAACCTAACATTTAATTTTAATGTATGAGAACGGTGTCAGAGGCCATGCCCTTCCGTCTCCTTGCCGGACTTTTCATAGTAGGATACGATTTCTGCCCATTACGCTACATCGAATTTTGGTCCCCTCTCCCATCCCTGAAATATTTTAGGTTTAAGAATTCCATATTTGAACTCGTTTTTTTTTTCGTGCACCAACGCTCCCTTGTCAATAAATCTGTATCCAATCAGAACAAAATTGCTAATGTTGTTATGTACCAAATAGAAAAACGCACACATACAGACACGCACAAAATATCCAAATTCAGTCGAGCGTTAAAGGCACCTTTTCACTTTTTCAACTCCTAGGTACAGCACCGTAAAATCTTCGAGCAATATAAAGAAAATAGCGGTAAATTAAAAAAAGGAACAACACTTCGCAGCAGCGCCGCTAATTTTCGTAACTAAAACGAGATCACGTGACCCACATCAGCCTATTGGATGACGGAGAATCTGGAACGTGGATGCTGTGTTTAGAATATGGGCAACGCTATTGAAATGGTGAACCGGCATCTTTAAGGCCTTCAGAATGTAGCCTACTTGGGCAACAAGTGACATTTTGTATATTTTGTTCTTTTCACATTTTCATTTTTGTTGCCTTTTTTTACTGTAGGAATATGTATTTCACGAAAGTAGCAGAGTTCAACCATTGTATGTTGGTCTGTTGTTTCGTAACTCTTAAAAGGTCATTCCTCCCAACGCCATTTTTCTCGATCCACCATATCAAGTATGGCCCCCAAAGGTCTATTCTTACAGTTAGTCAAAAATCCGTTTTAAAATGTGGCGTCCAGGAGATTTTCTGTTGAATAATAATTAACTAACTATATTTAATGCATCCCGCAGTATTTGATGCTTTACGCGCTTACAATAAGCATGACGTTTCATCTCTGTGTGTGTGTGTGTACTCATTTTCTAATAATTACCATGAGATCAAAAATCTAAAAGACTAATGCGGTAAAAATTAAAATTAATTATTCCGATGGATCACCGAAGCAAAATTATAAGACACTAGCTTAGAAAATTATAAATTGTGATGTTGAAATACGAGAATCATTCCGGTTTGTGACTACACGATTAATACGTTCATGCTGGTTCGCCTATTATTTGCAATGCCAATTGAGACAGTAGGCTAGCTGCATTCTTCGCTGCGAGGAACGCAGCTACTATATCAGTTGACCTTTGTGATGCTATAGGTGCGGATGGCGATCAGCGCGTGGCTGTTATAAAGCAGGCGGAATGTTATAATGCAGGCCGGGTGGCCCTTTAAGGTATCTGCGTTTTGTAGGCCTAAATAATTATTGTCAGAGTCGTTTAAGATAGAGGGCTTAAATAATCAGTGTGCATTCCTTTCACATTCTTCTTTCCTTACGTAATTACGTAACAGTCGTTGTTCGTTGGTTAATGCCGTTCTCACTGTTGAATTTTTCCGTAAAGTTTCGGAACCAAGGCCTGGTAATTGTTTCCAGCACTTTGTTTCTTAACGCTTCCTATGCATTCGTTGTGCAGCTAAAGCCCTTCTTTAGACTGCACACACAGAAGAAAATTTAATGCAAAGCGATGCGTTACTACGCGCCTACAAGGTCAAAATTGCTGTAATCGTGCGGTTGGTGTTGCGTTGAAGGACCGATTTTGAAGTCTTTGGTGCACCGTCTTGTGTCGCCGTGCAGCCGCGAGCGGCCAGTCTAGTTTCTTAAAGCCGTAACCAGACTGGCTGCTCATAGCTTCACGGCGACGCAGGCTCAAAGATGTCAAAATCGGTCCTTAAACGCAACGCCAACCATATAATTGTAGCAATTTTGACCTTGTAGGCACGTAGTTACGCATCGCTTTGCACAAAATTGTCTTCTGTCTGGCTAAGGCTGCTCGCAGCTCCATCACAACGTGGGGTGGTGTAAGAAAGATACCAAAATCGATCCATTAACGCAGCACTAAACATATGATTACAACGATTTTGACCTTGTAGGTGCGTACTAATGCATAGATTCGCATGAAAATGTCTTCTTTCTAGTTAGGGCGTAATGATTAGAGATGCATAAATGACATGTTAGTCCACCGAAGCCAATACTCCTTCCAAGGGCGCCCACAGAACGGCAAAAAGGGGTGGACTCGAAAACTCAGAAAGGGTAAAATCAGGCAAGTGCACAGACCCCGGTAAGTGCAGGAGGCAACTTACTTTTTTTTCTGAGAACCTTTTATTTTTTGGTGTTTTTATACCCATTTTTACCTTTTCTGCCTCTCTTTGCAGCACTTTAACTGTTTTTGTCCCTTTTTTTGTCTTTTTTCACCACCAATCCAGCAAAATCGGCCATTTTCTTACAGCTTATTTTGCGGGGAAGCAAGCCTGGTTAAAGAAACAAAAAACAAAAAAAACCCCTCACCTTCTCACTCAAATGAACGCACACGGCTTGTCGGACGAGCGTCTCACTGAAAAATCGTCTGAGGCAATTGTCTGATATTTTTCTAAATAAAAAATCTGGAAAACCATCTAAATGAAATATCGCATCATGGATAATCGTACATTAGATAATCGTCTAACTGAACAACAATATTTTAACAACTAATTTGTGATTAGTTGCGCAATCAATTAATTTGTGTGGCAGTGGGATACTAAATAATATCACCTCCTGGCAGGCAAATTGCCCACAAGTGCATAAAAACAGCAAATGCAGGTTAATTTTCGGTCACATTTGCTGTCCTTGGTCACTATAAAAATACAACAATTTCATACAAAAACTGAGCTAGACTCAGACTCGGCCCACTGGTGATCTACCATCTTGGAATGATCAGGAAGATCATTCCGAGATGGTAGATCACCAGTTCAATTAATATTAAAAAAAAATTATTTAAAAACATGTTACATGCTAAAGCCGCAGCGAGCGCGGTAACGCGAGAGAGGCAGCAGCCACGTTAGACGATGTTTCATTATACGAATTGCTTGTTAGATGATTTTCCAATACTGTAATATTGTATGCGTGCTTCCAGTTGTTCGATTTTCTAGTTAGACGTTTATCCCTCGCCCCGCTCCCGCTGTAGCATACATAAAATACTTTAAGGCCATGCGAAGTAAAAAAAAAATGGTTCTCATGCCCTCCCGCATCGATTTTTTTGTAAGGAATAAAAATAATTGGCGCGGCATTACTGACTTTCGTGTGTGAACTGAATGTGGGACAAAAACTTTTACGGGATTGCGGAATTTTAAGCCGGATTTAGGTGTAAGTCAACATTTGAAAACGTCAAACACACCTTTTGTTACTCATGACTTCTTCATCCAATAAAAATTAACTTCAGTATGTAAAAGGCTTTTTTTTTTCCTTTTCTTTTACCACGAAATGTGTTAAAAAATCCCATCCCTCGTCAGTTTTCAACTTTCTGTGCCCGAGAACCATTTTTTAACTTTGCATGGCCTAATTTTTGGCCTTTAATTCACAACCTTTAGGTTTTGGTCACAATCAATAAAAACAGTAGCCAGCTACAGTGAGTGACAGTCACTGTCACGACATGCTGCAAATAGGTATAGAATGCGTGTGGAAAATTTGACGTGAATCGGACACTAGTTTGGGAAGTTATCGTCGAGACAGACAAGACAGCCACCAGTAACGGATGAAAAGTTCCTTTTATCGGCTTCGTATCGCGCTTCGCTAAAATTACGTTGCAAAGGACAGTACGGAAATTCACGAACTCCGAATAGTTTTTCGTCGTATCGATGACCTCCTAACAAGACTTGGTCGATGGCACGTGACCTGCATTGCATTCTTTCACGTAGCTTTCTCCAGCACCACCTTAAAATGACACGCGCGCCCTGTAAGTTATAATCAACAACACACTTATAGTTATCATCACATCGTAATTTTGACCGTGGAAAATCGTGATGAGTGAAATTAACAAATCCATCATTCCGTCACAGATGAGAAATTAAAACCTGTTAGTCATAAAATTTAATGCGGTCTAGTTCTAGTTCACTCTAGTAAAAATAGTTCCAATTCCTGGCTGATCTGGCTTAGCGACGACGACGCATTGGGGTCAGCGTTTGAACTTGCTATCAATGGCTGATTAGCAGTGCCTTTTTTTCAGTTGACGTATTTTGTTGCTTTGTTTCATCTGTAACACAATCCAAACAAAAACTGAAAAAAAAAATATTAAGTAGACTGAAGTTTATTGCTCCGTACAGTTAAACACAGTATATGAGTTAATTGAAATACATTATTTACGAATATCTAACAACTAGAAACAAAAAAAAGTTCCGCGTAAGAATCGTGCACTGGGCAGCAATAACACGAATCAACACAACTACGGTAGAAATTAAAAGTAAAAATGCTAATGATGCAGTTTTTTTTTTATTGTAGATTTAATCTTGAGAAAGGAAACTGCCGTAGGAAGTTAAAATAGAAATTAGTTAAGGAGGCTGTTAAGAAATTAGTTAACGCTTCACGCCAGTTCGAATGGTTTTGTTTTTATTATAATTTAGTACCATTAAGAAAAGTAACGCGTGTGTTTGTTTTAACATAATTAATAGTTGGTTAATAATCAACACATATTCTTAGCAATCAGCACGACAAATTTTGTTAGTTGCCAACTTCGTTTGAAGGAAATGTTATTCGGTGGGTGGTCCTTAGCAAATGTTTTAGTTTGTAGATATCTCTCCTTTGAAGGCCAGATCCATTCTCTATTTGGCGGCCTCTTTACCAGTTTTGGTTTTTGACATTACCAGACATACAATTGAGTTCTGAAGATCGCAATTACTCGGCCGAACGAGAGCATAATGCATTAGTTTATTTCCTACGTTCTCATTTCCTTGTTACACAGCAAGTCCTGAGTAAGAAGCAAGAGAACACCGTAGCTCTGTCACCGAGCATAGTGAGGTTTGCTGTAGCAATGATAAAAGAAGTGACCGCATTGTTTCAAAATGTGTGATATTCATGGCCCCCACAACGGGAGGGGGGGGGGGGGGGGTAGGTGGACCTGCTGTACCCAGGCCCGGTCACACAAGGGGCCCGCACAGCCTACAATTTTCTTTTCTCGCAATTGTAAGTTTTGATGACTGTGAGTAATGTACTCGGTCTGTGAGCATTGTGAAATTTTTTTAAACTTCCAACAAACAACAACTTAATTCAACGGCAACGACCACGGAGCAAGAGCTCTGGACTGCAAGCTTATCGTACGGTCCCTAACATTCACAATACTAAAAATGCGTAGCGATATATCCCATATCACCACACTTTACAGTGCATGATATTCGTACCGCCTCACTTTGGTAAGCGGTATGGGTTATCACCATACTAAAGTAAGCAACAAAGATAAAAGCAGATTAATTCACGCATGGATTTATAAAACAGTTCCACATTTCGAAATACAGACAAGAAAATTGACTACTTTAAATACTTATTAACCCCACGCCACCCCACCCAAAAAAAAAGCAGGTGGCGACTGTAAACCACAAATCTAACGTGAACTTGCGTCGGCCTTTTGAAAACACATACGAACTATACATGAAATTTCATCCCTCAAAATTAAGCGTTAACGCTATTTCCCACCATCTCATTCTGGAAAAATGGACCTCAGTCGGAAATACTTAGATTTATAAAACAAAATGTAAATGAATAACAAAAAATAATTAATAATATTTTGGCACAGCTTGGAGTAAAAACAAAATTGCTCTTAACCCCCCCATTGATCCCAGTCTAGAACCCAACCTCTCACCCGCCCCCTTCCCCCACCATTGCAACCACCTTACCGGATGCCAGATGAAAAGTATAACTGTTGGTAGAGTTGAGGGGAGAGGAAGAAGTCTCTCGTTTGGTATAGCTCTCTTTGTTGGGAGGGCAGTGGTTTACGATGAGCAATCCTGTATATTGCATTCTTTATTCAAACATAATGCCTGTTGAGTAGTAAAAAAGTGCCCGATTCCAGTTACATTAATGACCAGCCAGTTTCCAATTTTCTTCTGCAGCTAAATTATCTTCACAGACGAAAGACAAAGCTCTCTATCGAAAGTGATCGTAGAATCAATTTCGAATTCTGCCTTTATTTAAAGTGTAGCGTAGCCTTCCAAATACGTCATCGTACCAGGAAAATATCGGGATTGGTCCGTACTACAGATATGCACTACCCCGTTGCTTGCGAAGCGGACTCACATGTTTGTCGAATTGATACTACACAACTGTTACACTAAATACTATTCTAATAACTTCCAACGATTATACAATAATTACCTGATTAGCATGAGCCGCTATTTGTTCGACATGACTACCCGAATTTTCAATATGCGTAGAATACTGGGACAGTTACCGGCGAACGAAGCACAAAGTAGCCGCCATTTTTTTTTTGTCGGTTCGCCCAAAGAAGAACGACAGATAGGACTCCGTTTTCCGTGCGATGTTGTCAAAACGTGAAACTAACTAGTCCAATTCCGGTTCAACTTATTTTCCATATGGATGCATAATTGGTAGAAATTTTTGGTCAAGGACCTAGACCCCTGCATACGCAAACGATTTAATCATAAACTTTTCAATACCAAAGCCTACAATTTGCTGGGACGTGTTCTCATAAAAAAATCATGGTTAATATACATTCTGGCATTTACGGCCTGACGCTAATAAGTGATACGCATATGACCTGTTCGAAAAAACGACTCGAGTGGGACGTGACGTCATTAGACAATAGCCACGACGCAAGCCTCTTTTTCTCACCCAACTGTATTTAAAAAACTGCTTACATGCATGAAATGTAATGTGAAAAGCACTATTTTTTTTTTAATTTGAAAGTTTTTTTTTTTTAAAGTAGAATGTGCTATTTTTTTTTTACTTGTAAATAAATTATTGTACAATTATGGCCAAAACCTTGTCCAAATTACAGGACGGAAAGCCACTGGGCTCGATTAGTGATAAACAAACACAGATGCAAACCTATTGCCGTTGCCTTTTGGATTAAAATGTCAGGCAGCCTGAGCGGGGAAATTAGCCCTCGACCTTCGAGGTTTTTGGCTGTTGGTCTCAAAGATCGAGGGTTCACTTCCTCTCTCAGGTAAACTGACAGTTAACCCCAAAGGGAAACGGAAGTAGGCCTGCATCAGTATTTATTTACGATAAAGGTTATTGAGGGTAATGGGTTTTAGGGGTGGGAGCTGTGGCTAATTACATCTAATGGCTCGACTATCAGCCAATCAGAGACGAGATGGAAGGTGGGATTTTCTTTATTAACACAGTGTTAGTAAGGGTCGACCTAGGATCGCTGTGTTAAACTTTCAACTTTGAGAGCTTATAACTCCGTCAAAAGTAACCATCTTTAAAACAAATTTGGAATCTAGCCTTGACATAGTCAAAGCCTGTCTGCAGTCCAAAAAATGTGAAATTCGGTCGAGCCAAATCCGAGATACAGAGGGGGGCCAAATGGACAACTTCTTGTTCTGCTTGTTGTTGTTGTTGTTGTGCTGGGGATACTTTCGTCTGTCCTCTCTACAGGCACACCATTTGTCCTATAAAGCTGGTCCTTAGCTCGTTTTACAGATATTGCTCTGTAGATGTGCCCTTTCCATAAGGAATTTTTTAATTGGTCAAGTGGTTCAGGGGTTACGGAGCTCTAAACAACCAAATTGATTGTTTTACATCGTTTTAAACATTGTTATTATGCAACAATGCCAATTAGCAAACGCCAGCTACAAGACGTAGACTGAAGATTAAAGGATTTGTTTGTATTATTAACACCGGCGATAGCCAGTGTTAGTATGAGTCAGCCTAGGGTCTCTGTGCTAAACTCTCAACTTTGACCGTCAACTGCACTGTTTTACAGTTTAGCTGTAATTCTAGAAGTAACACGAATTAATAAACAGAAATGAAACGTTAAATGTTTACAGTAGGGATACAAAAGTCAAAACGTAGAAGGAACAAGGACAAGCTTTAACAGTCAGGGTCTAGGGTATAGTATAGTACCGTTAGTAAGAGGCTGGTAAGCATTAGACCCTTACTACCCGGTGGCCAGCAATAAATATATTTTTACGAAAAACTGGAAATCGTCCCATGTGATGATCCAGTGGTAGCATGGTATACGTTTCCTGCTTTGCTTTATGTTGAAAATTATTTTTCGATTTAGTAACATGGCAGGGTATTCGCAGCAGAGAGCATCACTGGTTATCCTCTGTCGTAAATCTACGAAATATAATAAAAAATTCTAAAGCAGCAAAAAACAAAATGCCAAATCTTCACAAGAAAATTGTGCTCTTAAATTTCCATAACAATATTCTAAGAACAAAGAAAACCTACCTGCTACAACCGTTCATGCACACGTTCTGTCCGAATAGACTAGCACTAAGCTAGCCACCGGGTACTGTGGGTCTAATGCTAAACATTTAACGTTACGTTTTTGATTAATTTTTATTATTGTGTCGTATAACCTTAAAAGGACATACTTTCTCATTAATTTCGAGCATCATGCTAGAAATAGCTTTTGCGACATTCACTTAGGTTAGAGTGAATGTAGCAAAACCGTTTCTTACGAGAAAAAAAATAGGAAAATACAAATACTTCTGAAGAATGTTGCAAAACTGATCCTTACAGGAAAGTCAACCGAGAGGAATGTACCTTAAAGTTCGTGCTGCGTTTCGTTGCTACAATACTTCAAAAAAGTTACAGAAAAAAAATGATTGTAGTTTTTGCATCAAGACCAAATTACACAAATAAGCCTTTCATTGTGTTACTTATAGTACCGTTCGGGGCGAAGTCCGGGGGTTTTGGTGTCGCGTGAATGACCATCGAATGGCGTTTACGGGTTTAAAAAAAAACTACCAATTCGTGACGTATTGAGATACCCAAGTAACAGTTCGTAAAACAGAAGTTGGGTTATGAAAGCCTGATCCAACTAGTTCAATATTCGAAGGCGTTTTCGTTATACCTCGAATCATTACCAAACTGTCAGTGCTCCTGAAATGTTGGGAGTTGGGCTGCCAATCATTCAGGGCCTCCACGTCAAATTTTGGGGCCAGGAACTAATTACAACAGCGCCCCCCCCCCCCCCTTCCCAGGCTGAAATTGGAAACACTACGTCGACCAAAATTGTGCTTAACGAGTTGCTCCTTATCCGGGCTGCCATGAGTAACAGGCTGACAGGCTTGCACTCCAGTGCACCTGCTGCGCACTCTTTGCCTTTGGGTTGGAGGTGTTGTTTATTGGAAGTATAAACAATTCACAAACGCACAAATCGAGTTCATTACTCCTAGTCATCATAATTTGTAACTGGGAAAAAAATGTTCAGGTCGTGCGGGCCCGTTTAGTGACCTGGCTTGGTTACCATGGGTCCAACTGAACCCCTAGTCCCCACCGTTGTGGGGGGGGGGGGGAACCTGCACTCAAATAGTATTCTTGTTTTCAAATTTGTGGAAAACGGCAGTAGATGGGATCGTACCATTCCTTTACAAAATCATTAATCGTAGCGAAATAAGCTACGCAGCATTTGTCCTAACACAAATTTATATGAAATAATAATAATAATTATGAATCACTGACTCCGTAATTGCCATATTTTGTCAGCCATGAAATTCCTAAAACTCTAATGCCTGTGTTTTCGTTTACAAATAGGCATTTTTCACGGACGTTGACACTAAAATCCTAGTTGGAAATCCAGTTAATTTGTCCTGAAACAAGAACCTTCGATTTCACATAAATACGGGGAAAGTTGTTCCTTGCCAATGCTACAAGTTGTCGTGTTTGCACTATATACAGGTCAATCTTGGGAATTTAGCAGCTGAAAAGCTCATGAACTCATTCATAAATATTAAAGGTTTAAAAAAATATAAAGACCAACAGCAAGTCTTGAGTTGCGTGTAACAGAACCAGCGCAGACTCGGTTAAGGTCAAAATCCCGCACCTCAAAACTTTTTTCTCTTTTGGCTTCTTTCTTTTTTTTTTTTGGTTTTCTCAGTTTCAAAGTCGGAACAACGAACCGCTCTAGTTACGCCTTATGCATTGACTGCCCCATTAATTTACACTTTCTCAGTATTTTAGCGAAAGTTATATCACCTCATTATCCACTCTATTGAATTCTAAACGGAAACAAACGTTTATCCTTGTTTTGTCGTGTTTTTTTTGTATTTACTTTTTTTTTGGCGCGAGAAGTCATGACTACTTCATGTTCACCGTTCACTAGCCTTTTATATTCCTTTGTTTGTGTCACGTATTGAAAATTGCACTGTAATTTTCGAAGAGTGAAGCCGTATACTTATGAAACTTTTTCTTGAATTAATATGAGCAAAATTATTTCCTCTTGCGCCGACTTGTAAATAAGCAGTAGCTATTAGCAAGTAATGTGAACTTTGTAGTTTTGTTTAAATTATAGAAATATTTTCCCAGTTCTTTCTGTGTGTTTTACCACACAAAACTGAATAAGAATTTCAAGGAACATCCATCTTGAGTGTTTATTTATTGGCCGAGCGAGCAGAGAGAGCGAGGTCGAACAGTCGACTGAATTTGAGTTTGTTTGTCAGTGTGTCTGTTTGGGCAAGACTACGTTGGCAATTTCTTTCTGATTTGGGTCAAATTTCAAGGCAAGGGAGCACGAAATGCACTTGCTCGAAAAAGACATTTCTACCGCAAATATTTTTGGAGACATTCGGGTTTTAAGCTGGCGTTCGTTAGTGGTTATTAAGGCAGCTCGAACTATAAGGCTATTGGCCCCGAGCACTATACTTGAAAACACAAAGCCATCTGCCATAACATACCATAGTGAACGTTTTTTTTTTTTAGTGTAAAGAATACGGAAAATAATTCCAAACGGTAAAAATAAAGTGCAGTAACTGCCAACGTTAGTGTAGCATTTTTCATGTTGTGAAACAACGCGTTGTTTTATTACTTCTACAGCAAATTAGTGGCACGCGTGATGGTAGAGTTGTCCAGATGTGCTCGTAAAAACTGCCGTTACATTCGTTCACTTCGTTACATTCTTCCGTGTTCCATTCGTTCACTTGCTTCCATTTCTTTATATTCTGGCAGAGTGGGCATGGAACAAGGGAGATAATATTGGCGACGGGGCCTGGGAACTTTGGAGAAAGTAAACAAAAAAATGGATTGTAAAAATACTTTAATCTGTAATGCGTGTAGAAGTAACTCATGTTTTTTTCTTCTATGGCACTTTATGATACAATTAAATTATAATTATAACGAAAACAAAACAAATAATTCATGTACAACAAATACCTCCAGGGGACAGCGACGGGTACACAGCGATTGATTATGCAGCGATTTATACTAGCGTAGGCCTTCCACACCTCTTCCACTACCGAAATCAAGTACTATAGTATGTCATTTTATTTGCATATCAGTAAAGGCAAAGGCAGTGCTCCCGTTGTCAGTGCTGCTGTAGTGATGTAGTTTGCTTCTTTACCGCTGTCGCTTGTGTGGCGTAGTTTGTTTCTTTACCGCTGTCTCTTGTGTGGCGTAGTTTGCTTCTTTACCGCTGTCTCTTGTGTAGCGTAGTTTGCTTCTTTACCGCTGTCTCTTGTGTGGCGTAGTTTTCTTCTTTACCGCTGTCTCTTGTGTGGCGTAGTTTGCTTCTTTACCGCTGTATCTTGTGTGGCATCCCACATTGTTTTGCCTGTTTATGACGTGATATCTATTCTTCTTTCTGCATAACTTAGTTTCATGGTTAAAAGGACATTCCTCCAAGCGCCATTTTTCTCGATTTTTCACATCAAGTACGGCCCAAAAGTTTTATTTCCTTACTTTCCTTACCGTTAGTCAGTCCCTAGCTGAAAAACAGTTTTAAAATGTGGCGTCTACGAGATTTTTTGTTGAATATTGGGGAATTTTATTTACAGCGGGATGCATGTATATGATCCTTTGCGTGCTTAAAATAATCATGACGTTTTATCTCTGTGTGTGCATGTACTAATTTTCTAATAATTACCATGAGATCAAAAATCTAAAAGACGGTAAATTAAAATTAATTATTCCAATAGATCGTCGAAGCAAAATTATAAGACCTAGACAATTATAGACAATTATAAATTATGATGTTAAAATACAAGAATCATTCCGGTTTGTTACGACACAATCTTTAACTTGATGCTGTTTCGTGTACTATTCCCAACGCAAACCGAGACAGCAGCTACGTTCCTCGCTGCGACCACCCCAGCCGACCTTGTTGCTGGTAAATGCGCGGATGGTGATCTGCGTGTAGCTGTTATAGGCAGGCGGAATGTTATAAGGCAGGCCGGGTGTCCCTTTAACAACTTTCTAATTGACTTATGTCCCTATCTTGCATAGTTTAGATCCGGGACGTCGACTGTTGGGTCTTTCCACTCAACGCAGAGTGTCAGTTATAGACTAGCACACCTATTCCCGGTCGTAAAGTGTATGCGGGCGAGATTACCAGAGATGACGCAGTTGGTGACGTCATCGAAACCAGAACAGTGGCGTACTTTCACGATGCCGGGTTGTGCCGGTGCTGTCCGTCTGTTGACACTATAAAACAAACACTGCGTTATTTTCAGTTGCAGTGCAGACTGGATTTAGGTATCCTAAAAGGACGTACCACAGACTAACATACTAGTTAGTAGTTTGTTAGTCTGTGGGACATACCAGTTCTAGCATCCTGGACGAAATAGCTTTTGTAACATACACATGGGTTGAGAGTAAAATTAGAAAATCCGTTTCTCACGAGGAAAAAAATATGTAAATGAATGCCTTTGCAATATTTACACGCCTCTGAAATAATGTTGCAAAACTGAGCCATGCAGGAAAGCCAACTGGGAGGAATGTACCTTTAAGGCACTGTAAAACAATTTCAACGTTTGAAGCGGTCCGAGTTGGGTTTGATAATGAGTGCTCATTCGTTTGTTAGTCCAAGTTTAAGTCCATTCATCCAAATGGTCGAGCACAATCAACAGCAAATGACATGCATGACAAATTAATAAGCATGGGAAAAAAAAGGATATAGTTTTTAGTAAATCTCGCTACAGTTTTCATTGGGAAGTTCTTTTTTATTTATCAACTTATTATTTTTTTTAGTTTCGTTTAAATATTTTCACTCCGTTAGATAAGTTACAGAGGAAAAAAATCGTTTCAAAATAAAGAAGAAATCACAAGGTAAAGGGTAAACGAAGCAAGCAGTCTGCATTAAAGACTGGCCTTGTGAGGATACACGATACACTAATCTGAGAAAGAAAGAAAAGACATGTGCCCCGACTGGGACTCGAACTTACGACTTCCCGTTTACTAGCCGAGCGCTCTAACCGGGGTGCTCTTCTCTTTTACTAGCCGGGTTAAACGGAAAGTCCTGGGTTCGAGTCCCAGTCGAGGCAGTTGTCTTTTCTTTCTTTCTCAGACTAGTGTATCGTGTATCCTCACAAGGCCAGTCTTTAATGCAGACTGCTTGCATAGTTTTCAATAATGTTTGCCTAAACGGATTTTCGCTACGAATCAATAAATTCTCTGTATATCAAGAAATTCACTAATAAATTTTGAAACTCTTCTCATTTTCAATTTTAATTTTCACATATCATTTATTTATTATTTTTTCAGTTCCTTACATTTCGTGGGATTTTGGGTGAACGGTGATCGTTGCGTACAACCACGACAGCGAACAGCCTTAATACAACACGCTTTCAACACCTCGATCATCAGGGTTAACTTGAATATAAGCTGTTGGCCTCTTATCAGCCTTATCGACATAAATAGGCTACTACCTGTATACTGTTGGAGAGTTTTTCATCTTTCTGTTCTCTACTTTTTTAATCTGAATAATAAATACGGATGCAAACCTATTTACGTTTCCTTTTGGACTTATATGTCAGAGTGCCTCAGCGGGGAATCGAACCCAGGACCTTTGAAATCAAATGCCAAGGTCCTACCGCTGAGCCATACTGACACGGCTGAGACTGGTCAGTTTTCAACAACTATACTAAACCTAAACTTAAACCTAAACCCCAAACCCATACCTAAATACTCTTCCAGCTCCCCTCTCAATGGGATTTTAAAGTTTTTTTTTTTTTTTTTTGGTGGGGGTGGAGGGGTGGTTCGAGATCAAATTATTAGAAAGTGTTTGTTGCGTAATCTCAGTAAGCTACGAAGTCGGTTACGCTGTTCCTAAGCATAATATTCTTTCAAGAGAACCCAGTAGCAATAATGTGGTGTCTTACGGGCTTGAAAGACTAACGTGATTTCCCCCAGCACAGTAACGACTGACACTTCAGTAACAAACAAGGGCGTGGACACGAGTTTAATAATGCATTGCTTTTTATAACAGTTTACAGTCACGTGACTTGTAACGTCACATGTCAATGGTAGTTAATATGTATCAATATATCATTAGCATTGTATGGCACACTACCTTTAAGCTATTAGATGTTAGTCCTGGGTTTGGGGTTGACATTTCGGTGCTAGGTGTTGCTAAGGTGTGGTGCTTACAAGTGACGACAACACATTACGTCCCGCGAAACAAAAAATAAAAACAAAATCTAAAACTAGCCGAAACAAAAGAATAGATTATTTTTTCCTGTCTCTGCATTTATTTCTATTGTAAGTGCACTGTTAGCCTTAAGAAGTGAATCTTATTTTAAAGAAAGCAAGAGAGCTGTTAATTCGCTTTCAAAGTGAAGAACTGCAATGTGAAAGCTGATAAGCCTTAAATCTAACATTTTTTGTAAAATAAAAAAAAAATAAAAAAAACAATTTAATAAAGAACGCCTGAAAAATCGGTGGCGCCGTAAAATTTCTTTCTTACGTATTTACATTTTACATTTCAATTTGCTTGCAAAATTATTTTGTAGATCATCCTATTGGCATAATTTGGTTGTTGTCGGATGTGTCAAAATCAGCTGCGGACTTTCGAATTTGTCTTTCAGAAAAGTACAGCTGGAAATCCGTACCAATGATCATCGTCTGGTGTGGTTTTAGTGCTTCAGCACACACGACGATGTTGTTTACCAAAAAAAAAAAAAAAAAAAAACATAAAGGATTAAAATCATGAAATCAATTGTTCATACAACAAACAACTATAACTGGCACAGGTTGTCAGCGCGACACAATTTAAAATAAACAAGTAACGACACCACAAATAATGTTTTCTATTTGAATCTGTCTGACAACTACAATTATTGTTAAGGAAACTACGATTAAAAGAGAAAGTTAGCTCGAGAGCTGATACCTGAGGGAACGAAACGAAACCTGGCTTGCATCTCAAAATAATTGTGTGTTGTACCAACTTCCATCACACGACCGAGCTATTAACGAAGCATTTCTGATGGAAGGTTTTATGGGTCGTGTCCATATCCTCATGTAGTAAGGACTTTAACCCTTGAATGGGCGAAAATACCGCGAAATTACCGCACTTCCAGTCTGCCACACGTATTAAATACTTTTTTTTAAAAACAATTTTGAAAGGAGAACAGCGATGAAATTTCTCCTGAAACGTAACCTACTAATTTACTTCATGACATGTGAAAAAAGTCGTTGGCTTAAGACTTTTTTTATCGAGCAGCTAAAATAAACACTAGGCAAATAAGTGAGTTATGAAGATAACAATTACTCGGCCGAGCGAGAAATGCTATAAATAGTTTATTTTATATTTCTCATTTCCGTCTTACACAGCAGTACCTGAATGTGAAACAAGGGAACACCGAAGCAAATGTACGAATCCAACGCCGTTCTTTATGAGCGCGTCTGGATACCTCTGCCACTATGCGCGAGATTTGCTGTAAATGTTAAAAGAAGCAATCACATTGTTTCGAAACGTGTGAAATTGCCCGTTAGAGTTTTTTTATATATTTTTTTACCATATATAAATGTTTTCTGTATTCTTCACAATAAAAGAACTTTCACTGTGGTGAATTATGCCAAATAATTTGTGTCGTTCGTGTAGAGCTCGGAGCCACCAGCCTTATAGATCGGGCTCCCTTACCATCTATACTAGAAATCGCCTTTGCCAGTCAATGGAAAACCAGAACATCTCCAAAAATATTAGGAGTAGGAATTTCAGCTTCGAAATTTTGAATTTCATGTTCAGCAAGCTCCCTGTACCAACGCTACCTTGTCATGAAATTTCGTCCAGAAGAAAATTTTGAACGTCAGCGTGTCCCAGATCGAAAAACACAATCACAGACAAACAAACAAAAACTCGCTATTCATTTGCAGTCGAGTATTTGTTGAGCTTGGTCGCTTCGATCGCTGGTCCAACGATTTAATAGTGTTTATGAAAACGTGGCACAAATGCAATTTACTTTCAGTTTTCTGCTTAAAAAATTACGTACTTTATTATTACTATTATTTTTATTTGAACTTTGAGCCGTACCGTAATTTACCAAGAAAAGGAAGGAAAATTCTCTATGGACTGCACTACTGATTTTGTTACTTGAGTGTTATTGGAGCGAAGTGAGGCCAAAGGCCAATAGGAGCTCCGTTTGTGAATCCACTCCTATGCAACCATTGCATCCGCATCACGAAATAACTACTGCATCAATTAACACCAGATTTTGTACATTGATAGCTCTACACCCAGGCGGTTTTAACAAAACATATTTAAAATCGGACATGTTGTTGAAGAAATGCACTGGTGATGTGAGCTGCTCGCCTATTTGCTCACCACTCGTTGAAACCGCCGTCAACGCCATCCAGCAACGCGCTATGAAAGCAATTGGTCAAAGAAACAAGATGAGCCACAACACTGTCTCCAATGCAGCACGGATTGTTTGCAATCGCTTACCTCCATTGTGTCGACAGCTGATGACGCTCTTGTTTAAGTTTTCAATGTGAAGTTACATAACGTGTTGTGCAGCCATAAATATGTTCCAAAAATATGCTCACTTGAAATCAAAAAAGGCATTAAAAACCTTCAATATTTCCAGGCTTTGTGGCTCACCCCACTGGGAGGCTTACAGCGCTCTCCTAGACTTGGTAGCTGTTAATAGCCGTTAATAGACTTATATAACAGTTGAGTATCCCTGATTTACAATAAGATCTAGATTTGGGGTTTGGTTAAAATCTCTGTAATGTGTGGCGCAGTGGCAACCCGGACCACTGCACTGTGACTGAGGTTGGTGCTAATGACCTCGCTGTCGACGCGCCATTAAGCCTCAATCCCCCCGCCGCCATGTTTAAAACTTCATGTACACCTTCACTAGCCACTTCTTTACTTAAATTAAAAAAAAAAAACCGTTGCAAAGTTCAACAAAACGAATGTATGTTTCTTTTTGTAGAGCAGTTAAAAAATACCAAATGAAAAGTTAATAGAAAAAAATGACCACAGGGAATGTGCTGAATAACAAGACTGACCGTCCTTAAAAGCTCAGTCCGCACTATTTAAGTAACGCTAACGTCTCAACTGCACTTGACCTTGTTTTGTGATATCCTGCTTTTTTTTCTTTTTTTTCCCACTTGCGTCCAGCCGTTATACACCGAGTTCGGTGAAAGCCTTTTTTTCTGTTCCGTATAATGATGGCAGACTTAGATGCCGTGACACAGCTGGAAAGTTAACTGAATCAGTTGAGGTTGTACAGCCTAAACAAGATCTTTTTCGTTCCCCAGCGACTAAATCGCGAGCGGACATCTCGTTTTCCCCCTCAGTATCGCGCTGGAGGTGGCCACCGCATTGTCAAGTCGGACCGAGCTTCTCACGGCTTACGTCGGCTGGTCACATGACGCTGTTCTCGACGACCACGTTTGTTAAATCGAGAGAGTAATTAATTGTAGGTGTGTGAATAACTCCCTCCTGGTTGATTAAACGATGTTACTGTTATTATTCAGCTCGTCTTGTGTCGCTGCGTGTCGTATTGGCACGTCAGCAAAGTCGCCCAGACACCGGCCGAGCAACTACTGCAGAATGTCCAATCCCTCACACTGCGAAACATAATATTAAGGTTGTAATTCGGAAAAGATAAGGTTACATTTGCTAAAATTGTAAAAACTGCCAAGAAATCCAAGAAATCTCACATTTTTGGCCTTAGAAAAGCCGCTCTCACAGCACTGGCTTGAGTATGAAGACATCATTGTTTGTACTTTCAGCTAGCTAAAAGACTGCTTCCAGATGCAAGTGCTGCAGCGAATGTGACGTCTGATTTATTGGGAATGACTGATACCCCTTTTAGTCGATACGATCCCGGTATACCTTCCCCATAGGTTTTGTCGATATCGAACCGATCTTCAATCCTATGTTTGATACGCTGTCACTATTTAAAGAGTAACCACGGCCTATAGTAAAAAGGGGCATTTGATATAAAACAACATTTGGTTGTTTTTTTGTTGCATTGATCATTTGTGATGCTTGCTCATTCTGTTTGTTATCGTTTTTTTTAATAGCCTCAAATATACAGTTATAATAAATACAGATGCAAAACTATTTACGTTGCCTTTTGGACTTATACGTCAGCCGGCGTGAGCGGGGAATCGAACCCACGACCCTTGAAACCAAAGGCCGAGGTCCTACCGCTTTGATTTCAAAGGTTGTGGGTTCGATTCTCCGCTCAGGTAGTCTGACATATAAGTCCAAAAGTCGACGAAAATAGGTTTGCATTTGCATTTATTTGACTCTTGTTGAACCGTCGGCTTTCTGTCCTGTTTTATACAATTACTAGAGGAAGCCTGTGCTTTGCACAGGGCCGGTCACATTTCCCGGGACACATTTCCCGGGACGTTTTCCCGGCACTCTTCCCGAAGACTTGTCAGATTGATCGATCACTCATGCTTGGCTCCTTTTTGACTGGACGTAGGGTGGGAGGGTTCATTTTCAATGCGGGCGCGAGGAGGGGAGAAGTGGTTTTCCTTTAGGCTTTCCTTTTCCTTTTCCTTTTAGCCGGTCTCCGATATTATTATAAAGATAAGCTATCCAGGAAGTCACTGCTCGAACTCGGCTTTAAAATGCCGGAAATCTCACGTGTTTATCACATCACGTTCCAAATAATCGAAAATTTAAGTGTTTCAAAGCATTTCCCGTGTATAGCAGCGCTCCAAAACGCATATCGGTATCGGCGAGACGCGGCGGAATGGCGAGCGACTCCGCTAGTAGGTTATTACCCGCTTTCCGCGTACTGAGATTAACAATGTCGAGGCCCCGCATGGGCCGAGACATTTTTGAGCTCAGTACGATGAAAGCGGGTAATAACATATTAATCACCCAGTCACGTAACAATTGAAAAGCGTATTCACTGTTATTGCAACATCGTCCTTGTTCGCAAGGAGAAATTCGGAATTAGGATTGGCTTTTAGTGCAAACATTGTTGCACGCACAGTCACATTGTCAAGCTTTCTGAACAAAAGAAGGTTAGCACGTTTCGTTCTTTGTTGTGCACGTGCTGGCCCCTTGTCGATCTCAGTACTGCAGGCCTGGGATGAAGGTATCAAGCTTGTTGCATTGTTACAAGCATTGTTGTATAGTACTGAGATCGTCTAAACTGGGTGATAATGTTTGTAGCAACCATAGGAGTTGATTGTGTTTTGGTGGATAAGCAACTTGACTAAACCGGAAGTTTAAGAGCGCGGCATCAAAGGACGTACCGCCACGCCAATCGGCACTGGCGGCTGCGCGATCGGAAATTTACACCCAACGCACTAGGTTTAATCCATCTAAACCATCTTTCAACATGGCGGAGAAAGCAGACGACGCCTAGCATAACGCGGTACTAAACTGGTATAACGGTACTAAACTAGATTTAGTAATTTATTCAATTTTTCTGCTGCTACGACATTTTAACTTGGTTAAACTTACTGTTGTCACAGGAAGATGACTCATTCTACACAGGTTTTCTTGCAAATATCATGCATTCATAAGCACCCCGTCTCGTGTTACAAAAATACGATATTTACTTCCCCAACAATCGGCGTTAATTTTCGTTCGACTGTCAAACTTTGTTACAAAACACAATGGCACGTAACGCCTGGCAATATATCAATCTCTTATCTTACCTATGTTCTTTATTCTTTATTCATACTTAAGAAGAGCTAAGCCTGTCTGCTATGCGCCCTCTCTACAACTACCTTAAAGCTACTTACTCTAACAACAGCCCACCGGCTACGCAATACCACACTCCCGGGAGATACCAACTACCTCTCAAATCGCTCTCAATCTTACCTATGTTTGATACATCATAAACAATGTAGTACAGGGCATATTTCACAGAAAATTCCACCGCCTACGAGCGAATCAACCGCGAATACCTCATGGCGGCTTGGTCAGGCGGAAGTAGCAGACGCGCTTTGTATTCTGGGTACATTCGTGAGTCACGCTTGCCATCGAAGACTACGCACTTCGGCTATGCATTTGAGCTGGGAGTTGCTTATCCATTCAAACACAATCAACTCCTATGTAGCAACCGAATCCGATTGTAACGGCCAACGCCGATGTTCACATCGGTTGATCCTGGGCTGAATAAAAAAAATAATAATAAATAAATAAACAAATAAATAATGTATGGAATGATCCAGGCAGGCAAAAACTGATATTGGTTTGTCACGCATCCGTCATTACGACGTAGTGCTAGAGATGCATGATAGACGCAAGCACACAGGCAGTGTGTGTAGGGGGAAGGGGGGGGGGCAATCACAGTTAAATTCTAAAATAAGTCAGCCAGTGAAAAGCGTTGCAGCCTAAGTAATTTTACCTCGATTTGCCCAGGACCGGTATTTTGCTACAGTGAATAATTGAAGGGAAGGGGGGGGGGGTAAAAAAAAACCTTTTTATTGGAATTCCTCTTTGGCTAGGTGTGGAAATGTTGCCTTTAGGTATTAGTATCACACATAAAAAGTTGTCATCGCCCTGGTTTCATGTCTTTAGGTGCTCCAACGGTCTTCAACTTTTAAGAGTGCAAATCAATGGACGTAATGGCGAAAACGGCAAATATGCTGATTTGACTGGCTTAGAAACATTTTCTCATTTGAAGATGTCAGAGAACCGTGAAAGGCACCAATGAATTTTTCTGTACAGTACTAATTTCTGTACAATAGGGCGAAACGCTATTTTGGCACCTTTTCGCTGTTAAATTAGTTTTCAACACAACTTAATTTCCTTGTAATATGCTACGTTCCTGAGAGTATCGGTTGAGGTAATGTTAAAATTTAATTTTTAACCAAACAAATAATCATTTTTGCCTTTTTTTTTTTTGCCGTTCCGCCCGTTACCGTACAATGTTAAACGTAAAAGCCATTGGGCCACCTGAAGACATGAAACCAAAGCCACAAAATTTTTGTTATGTATACGTATGATAGCAATGTCTGAAGGCAACTTTTCCACTCCGATCCATGAGATATTCCAAAAAAAAAAGTGTTTTTCACTCCACCTTACTGAATAGAGAGGTATAGGTAAGATTACAAAGTGGTCTGTAATTCTGCTATGTGGATGACCTTGATATTCCTAGAGGCGATCAAAAGTAGACGTATAAATTTCACTACAGTACTGCAGCAGAGTATAATGGTGCAGTTCAGTACCCCGGGGCGTGTACGCCACCGACCTTAGAGCCTTAAAGTGGCCCTTCCATTCCCGCGGAAACCACCCTGACAAATTAAAAAAAAACTAAGTCCCAAAGCCCACCGCGAGCTTTTTGAGGGGTCCTGCACACCCGAGAAAAGCGAGCAACGACACCCCAGTGGTCAGCATCTCTGTCTCAAACCAAGTGAATAGCGGTTCGAAGACCAAGTCACATATAAGAAAAAAAACATTGGCTGAAACCTAATGCGTGCATGGAAAGGATTGCGTTTGAATACCCCTGTATGCTGCAGTACAGTTTATGCTGCTAACGTTGATCGGATGCTTTGATTCTGTTCCGATTTTGATTGAAAAAATGTTTAACGGTTTTTGGTTCTTTACAACTTTCTAATTTACACCGATATTCAAAAGTTATTCAGGGCCACTCTGTAACTCTGTTGTATATCACACTTCCTGTTTATGCATGTAAAGTTCTGTGTCGGTGGGAAGCTGCCGCTCACACGTCCGTTACTAACTCTGTAGTAATCAATGGACCCACATGCACGGGGAGGAGGTTCACACCTCCGCAAAGATTGTTATGTTAGTTAAGAGCTATTAGTAGTTAGGCTAACATACCAATTATGAACTTATATTTCATTGAAATGAAGTGACTGGGATTCCAACCAATGATCTCGAGATCACTGCACAGACAGTCCCTGACGTCCGGGCCACCTCTCCCACGCTGAAAACGCTGATAAGGCTACGAAAGGGACCCTTTCTGGCCATCTCGAAAGGAATCTCAGCCTTGTCCTCTCGGATGCCATTCCAACTCTTTGTATGAGGTTGCATGCTGCTTGGCAAGTATTATGGGATAAGCACAACGGCAATACGTTGCGAGCTATAAAAGGCACTGTCCATGTCTGGCACTCATCTTGTCGCCCCAGTCGCCGAGAAGAGGTGGTGTCGGCCCATTTGCGTGTTGGTCACACCAACCCAACAAATTGTTTCCTTTTGAGGGGGATATTCCCTCCTGAACTCCATTATTGTCACCGGGCACTTACGGCCCATCATGTTCTTGTGGAATGTCACCATCTTGATGGTGTTCGTTGCCGTTGCAGTCGGGCGATGAGTCTGTCCTACTGTCCGGGTTTTTTTTTTTTTGCAGTTGGTACAGGATGTAAGTACGATACGATCTAGATTTGGGGTTTGGTTAAAAATCTCTGTAATGTGTAGCGCAGTGGCAACCCGGACCACTGCACTCTGACTGAGGTTGGTGGTAATGCCCTAGCTGTCAAGTCTCAGTCCCCCTTACCCCGAAGGGACATAGTCGTAACCAGGACGCCATTAGGCAGAAGAAAAGTTACTACCGGTAATGGAAAGGGAATAAACGCAAATTCACACTTAGGTAAACAGTCAAACCCAAAATAACTAAAGTACACATAAATCGTTGTAAATTTTGCAGAAGTAAATAAAAAAACAACTGCCCAATAGCGAACGTCATTGAATCTGAATTTTGTTTGTCTGATTGTGTGGGAATTGATAATTTTCTCAATATTGTTTTGATTTGGTTGAAAAGAGAGCTTTGGTGTCTTAAATTCATTAATTCGAAGATGAGTTCTTACAAACATTTTTGGAGATTATCAATTTTTCCGTTTTTTGGCTAAGTCGATTTTTAGTGGCTGCGGTGTGGGAACCCGGACTGTAAAGCTAGTGGCCTCGAACACCACGTGAACAACACAAGACCATGTGCCACAATAAAACAGAGCGAACTTTTTTTTAGCGTGAAGAATGCTGAAAATCTACGTCATCGTCAGCAATATCAATACCGCCTGAGAAATAGATCTCAAGCAGCATATTCTGCAATTGAGTAAAGGAAGCCACCCACGGTGCTCACCGTCTTTATACGGGTGACCAGCTAGGAATTACAAATGGTAAAAACATAAATAAACACTTACTGCCAGTTTCACAAGTCTTGAAACAATGGGTTCGCTACTTTTATGATTTACACACCATATTAAAGATCGATGTTGGGTTCGTTCACCCAGCAGTTGGCAGTTGGTTTAAGAGTATATTACATCTAACTCACATGGTTGGCAGAAATCATATAAGTGGAGCACAGGGCAGAAATTGTAAAGGTGAACTAGTTAAGAAAAATATTCTGTATAAAATTTAACAACACAACGGAAAACACATGTATTGTACAGCATCTCTCGCTCAGCCGAATAATTGTAATATTCAGAACTCAATTGTATGCCTAGTACTCTAAATTATACATTGCCATTGTGTTTTCCCCGTTACTGAAATTGAGATTTCCTTCGCTGAAACCAAGGTCAAAAAAAGTTATACACTCGGGCACCACGCCTTTAAACTTTCAAAAAGGAAGGGAGGAGGGGCACCCACGGGGAAAATGCAGGAGTGGCGCCACAGATCGCCCCCTCCTCCGCCCCCCCCCCCGGGGGGGGGGCGGTGGCCCCCCCCCCCCCCCTCCCCGTCGGGGAGTAACCGAGATTGTTGTCGGGGAACAGCCGGAAGACGAAATCTACATGACGACATAAAATTCGTAAAGATTTCGGGGAAAAAACGGCAAAATACAGTTGCCGTTTTGTTTGCCAGTAGTCCTACTGTTGCTATCTCATCACCTCCATAATATTTAAAAGCTGTCTTAGTTAATGCATGAAAGTTAACTAAATATGTATAAAGCTAAACTTGTTAGGGATTCTAGCTTGGCTTCATGACAGTAAGTTGCTAAACTGAAAATTGATTTGCTGCCTTAGACCGTCAACGCCATGATTTAACAGACATCTTAGTTATGAGACACGTTTGGGATGCCAACGCCTTACCAGTTATCTCTAAAAGGAGAACGCCCGATTTTAAAAGCCCAACGCACAACGCGAAGTTTGTGAGGGGTCAAACACACCCCAAACAAACGGAGCAATAGCAGCCATGTGGTCAAGAGTCACGGCTTACCAACCAAGAGGACGCAAACTCAACTTCAGCGTCTAACCAATACAGAACTAAAAAAAATTCACTGTGTTCACAAATGGCCGTATACCTTTGAGGTCCGACTGTGTGTTCTTGCTATAGTTATAGCCGAAACGTCAGCTAAATTTGTACAGAAAAAGCTGTCCTTCCAAGTTTTCGTCAGTTGAAGTCTGATAACAATTAATTCCATAAAAACCGAGCAAAGAATTAAAATTGAAGAATAGTTGGCGGTTTAATTTGCTAGTAGCTCTCTTCCTCTTAGTCCATCGCCACCGTGATTTAAAACTAATTCTCAGTTAATTCAGGAACGTCATCTGAATCTTCCGCC